>ML817216.1:40912-57276 GCA_009831015.1 Picea engelmannii | reverse complement strand
AATGGTGGTATAACACTTCCTTTCATAATGCAACAAAAATGACACCATTTATGGCACTCTATGGATACCACCCTCCTTCCATCACTTCTTCTCTAAAAGAAAAAGCTAAGGTTCAAGCAGTGGAAGATCACATCGAGCATCAACAACAAGTTCTCCAAATCTTAAAGGACAACCTAACCATGGCACATAATCACATGAAACAAAAAGCAGATCAACATCGTAGTGAAAGAAGTTTTGAAGTAGGGGATTGGGTGTTTTTAAGACTACAACCATACAAACAGATGTCCCTCAAGCAAGCCAATAAGGATAATAAATTATCGCCAAAGTACTATGGCCCTTATAAGGCGTTGCAAATTATTGGTACTGTGGAATACAAATTGGAGTTTCCTACATCTTCATGAGTACACCCAATTTTCCATGTTTCATGCTTAAAGAAAGTTATAGGCGACAAGATCCCAATTCAAACTATATTTCCAGAACTTGGCAAGGAAGGAAAAATCATATTGGATCCTGAAGCCATCACTGACACAAGAATTCACCAGCTAAGGAATAGATGTTATAACCCTAATTTGCACCATACATGCTTACCTGGCATCAAGCCATCTCAGATTCCTTCTTTGCCAAAACACTACTGAAAAACTTTTCTAAAAACTCCATTTTTAAAAGTCCACGCTAGGTGACCCACTACAGCCTGCGTGGATCTACAGTGTCCACACTAGTTGGCCCACTATAGCCCGCGTGGACCTTCAGAAGCACGAAAAAAGGAAAGTTGTCGACAGAACACACAACTTTGGGTGAGTTAACTGAATGTTCCAACCATGCATGGACGAGGGTTTGCCCAAATACCTAGCTTCTTCTAGCCTATAAAAGAAGGGTTAGGGGTCCTATTTGGAGGAGGGGAATAGGAGTAAAGAAAATCTGCCCAATTGCACATTCCCATTATCCCAACCCTTTATCCATCCTTGTGCAAAGATATATACAAAGAAAAGAAGTTGGAAGACATTTGAAGAGGAGCCCAGGATCAGGATTCGTGGAGTAGTGTCCAGTCTCAACATTGTAAGTTGATTCATTAATGTTAATAACAAATAAATGTTTTTCCCGTCCCACTATATGAGTTCTTCATAGTTTAGTAAATATATGTTTGAATCTCTAACCCATTAGTCTGTAGGTAAAATGCATGTGTAGTTTGTTGCTTGTTTTGTATGCAGGTCAACCTTGGGAGGAGAGCTACTAACAAGTGATCAAGCGTGAAGAAGGATCGACATCGAACATCTGGAACAAGGTATGTTTTTCTAAACATGTATTTTTTGAAAAGAAATGGGGATTGGGTCTGGGGACGAAGGTAGAAAGTAGGTTTCTTTTGGTCATATCTGCATGGATAATATAACCCTGTTTTCTAGGCCATAGGGGGATTTCCCACCACAACAAAATTGGTGACCATACTGGGGAAGTCTCTAGGGTTCCTGGGAATATTTTTGGGTAGTTTTAAAAGACTGGCTTTCTTTTCTGTTTTTTGAAGTTTCTGCAAAGTCTGAGCTGGCAGAGAGTCTGGTCTTCCATACCAACTATCTATTTTATTTGTTTGACTGTGTTTTTTCGAGACCCACAGAGGTACACGTGGCCTGCATAAGGTCTGCACGCGTGTACCCACACCCTACTTTCTTACAACCCGCATGTAAATGCTAGATGAAGAAGTAACAGTAGCATGTAGATTCCAGAAAATTTATGAGGCATTCATCCTATTTCTTGTTAGAAGCAGTCATTCTCAAGGGTTTTCTGGAACTCTTTCTAAGTCTTAGTTGTTTGCAGTCTCATCTCATATTGGTTTGTTTTACGAATTTTTTCTTTACATTGTTTTCTTTTTCTGTTAAAGAGAGTGTCTAAGCCTTTAAGAGATCCTGGTTCTCAATATCAGTGGTCTCTTCCTAGTTTAGATTGTCTGTTTTTATTTGTTTCAAAGTTTTAGAGATACATGCGGCCTACATAAGGCCAACACGCGTGTACACGCCCTCTGGCTCTACACAGCTCGCATGCACACTCTTGTTGTTGGATTGTCAGTAGTGTGCTTGTGCAAGATAGTTTTTGTTGAGGGTAAGGCAGTCATCATTTCCCTTGACAAGATTTATACCTCTCAAGTTTTTGAATCTCTATCCTAGTAGTCAGTAGCTTAGGGTTGATATTAGCCTTAGCTTTCTTTTTTCATTTAAAATTTGTCATTAAAAATTTTATTTAGGGTTTTTAGACAAGTGTGAGAGTCCTTTTTTAAGTTTCTAGTGTGTGATTTCTTGAAGTGATTCTTTGCGATCTGCGAGTAGGGAATAATTTTTCTTGGTTTTTTGACTTGTTGATATTTTTCCTTTTTTCTTTTTCAGCATTCAAATAAAAAAAAAAACTTTTTCATTTTCTTGTTTGGTTGAAAAGTGTGGTTTTGCATTAGTAACCAGGGAAAAGTCTTTTCTTTCTTAAGTTCTTGATAGTTTACTTATATCATAAGTAGCTCGTAGTCGAGTGAAATCCTTCTTTAAGTTTGTTGATTCAAAAGATCTTAGAAAAAAAATAAAAATTAAAGTTGTTGAAATTTTGCATTAAGTGAAGGTTTTTGTTTCCTGCTTTTTGTTCATTTTTACTTTCATCTTTCAAACATCATTAGTTTCACTTTCAAACCCTTTTACATAAGACAAGCCATAAAATTAACACTAAATCTAAAATTTATTAGAATTTTATGTTTGTAGGGTTAACCAACTATGGTTGGAGAGGAAACTATTCAAGGCCATTAAAATCAAACATTGGATTCTGAGTTAGGGAGTGTCCAAGTCCATTATTGTGAAAGTTATCTGGGACCCCCCTCTAACACAGGGGATAAACACAAGGCCGCATGTGGAAAGGTAGCGGAGATAACCCCTCCAAAGTTGGACCAATCGTAGTGGAGAACACATATAGAGGACTTGTCTTGGGATTTCGTCGATTACATTTGCCACGGGGCTTCATGGGTCTCGAATCTGTTCGAGGTCCTCAGTTGTCTTCCGGACCACTTTCTCTCGATACTCTTGATAGGTTTCGGGCTCGATACCCTACTCATTGTGGTCTACCCGACTTTCGACTGTACCCACTTGGTGACTGTTTGCGCGTTGGCAACCTAGTTGCCTATCTTTTTTAGGGACATACACAGGTGACTACGGGGGTATACCGCGGTACCTAGGATGGACATCAGGCCACGCTTTGCAGAGTATACCCAGAGGGTGCTTCCATTTTCGAGTTGCACTTGCACCAGTAAGTTGCTCCAGTGTTGGTTGTTGTAACTGCTCTTCCAATTAATTTAGTGTTTTCCTATCTTATCTTATAGGGAATTTTTTAGTGTGTGTTTCTTTTGAATGATTAGAACACCCTAGAGTTTCTTTGATATTCTCACACAATGGAGGATCACGAGCTCTGCCAGTCATGAAGGCTTCTTGGCCTGCCATTGGTTACACAGAAGCCACCCCTGCCACCACTAAGGCGAAAGCTAGACCAACAAGGGTCTTTTGAAGTGACCGAGTCACAATAAATTGTGCCTGACCAACATCTAAAGGAATCGACCATTTTAGACCTCGGAGCACAAGATTTTGGTCTGGTTGAAACCTCCACCACTGATATTTCAACACCCACCATCGTACTGATTCATCCTTATGAGTGCCAGACAGTGTCGCACACAACAATGGAAACAAATGTTGTTACTCCTTCTGGGAATTCTTCAATTCCCACTACGGTTTTCACCACAGGAGAGTTTCCACCTCCTAACCCATTATCACCGGCCCGAGCCACCATGGTCTCAACAACCTCTACCTCACACAGTTGTTCGATCCCATCTTTGGTGGTGGCCACAACCCCTTTCACACTAAGTGCGACAGGCACTCCATTCTCATACGGGATGCCTAGTTCAGGTACAAGTCATGTAATTTCCTACTCCACTTCAAAGACTTCAGGTCTAGGGGTAGGGAGCTCTAACGCTCCTCTGAAAGGTCACATGGGGGGAACTCCTACTCCTTTTAACGCTTTCCCTTACAGGGGAGGTCATATACCTCCTTTGTCCCCTTCACTCAGTGGCACGCATCAACAATCCATCGGGCCACCTGCACACCATAGTTTACATGGAGTGGGGATTCAAGGACCACCTTTGCATAACATGTCAGTAGGTTCAACACTATTTTCTTTGTTCAGTACATTTGTTAACAATGCCTTCTCATCAGTTGCTTCCTGACTGGGGGCAATTCCGGTCTCGGACAATCTATTCCTATGCAGGGTACTATTCCTGCACAGGGGGCACACCCAGGAACTTCTTCCGCATCAGGGCCATGGAATTCTTGGTAGGGATCCATTCCCTCATCAGGAATTCCTATCTGGGGTAATTATTTTCACAATCAATGGAACCTCGGACAAAGCACTATGCCTATCCCCATGGGACCGACATGGGGCAATCCTTCCCAAAGTCCTTCGAATGTAATGCATGCCCAACCATCTATGTCCTATTTTGGAAATCAACTGATGATGTCTCCACATACGCAAAATCCATATGCTGGCCATGGCCATGGTTCCTACCAGAATCTAGGCCAGCAACCAAACTTTTCCTGGCAAACTGGTGCCAGTCAAACTCCAGGCCCCTTTTTCCCAGGTTATCACCAACAAGCCAAACTACCCTTCCTGGAAACCTTGCATTTTCCAGATTTGACAAGGTTGTTGGATGAACCTATCTGTCACGATCCGCGTTGGCCTTCTATGCCGACGAAGTTTCCTTCGGACATCCCAAATTTCGAAGCCAAGCCTAACGAAGATCTAGGAGATCATGTGACTACCTTCCATATTTGGTGCTCATCTAACTTGTTGAAAGATGACTCCATACAATTGCGATTGTTTCAACGTACTCTCATTGGGAGTGTCGTGAAATGGCACATTGAGCTCGATCGCTCAATATACTCTTCCTTCGGCGAACTGGTGATGGATTTCCTAAACCATTTCCAGTTACCTGTGAGATACGATGTTGGCACCGAATTGTTGGCCAATTTCTCACAAACAAAAGAGGACCATATCTTTGATAACATTTGAGAATGGAGATGCAAAAAGAGTTTAATTAAGGTACCAGTCCCACCAGCATTCCTACTTGAGTGGTTCCTTAAGTCTTTGGTCTTGCAGTTGTCTAAAGAAGTCGCGATGTCCGGAGTATTTTTCGAAGAAGATGCCATCATGAGAGATCAAAAACTTGAGATAATCTATTCTCAGTCCGGTTTGTTATACGAGATCTTTCCAGATGCACCACACTCAATACTTGATAAAACCAGATAGAGAGTTGGACCACATGCCAATGGTATTGTTGGTTCAGCACAAACAAAGCCCGTTGAGCAACTAATGAATCGGTTGCAACAATTGTCTATACAACACATAGTGGCCAGCCAAATTACTGCTTTGGTTGCTCCCCCTACCAAAACGTCGGATGTACTCACAGTGCAATCGACTAATCCAAAGGCCACCCAATAGCCCGAAGGAAAGAAAAAACAATGAAAGAAGGGTAAGGGGGATAAAACCCAATGATAATGTTGGCAGGGGAAATACTAAGAAATGGAAGGCGAGGTATCCATGCAACCTGTACGTGGAGGACCACCTGACCCACCTTTGTCCACGGCTTGCGGAGGCCCAAAAGTTTGTGACACAGCAATAGCTTGCTGTGTTAACCAATCCATTCCAACATGGGCAAAATCTAACAAAAACCTCTGCAAGCATGGAAGGGGGAAGCCAAGGACCCTCTCCGCCTTCGAACAACCCTGCATCCGTGAATGTATATATGGTGATGGGTGATGCTTTCATATCGACTAGAGTGCATGACTATAGTAAACCAAACACTTCTGAGAAGGGTAAAGAAGTTGAACTCCCATCTCTTCCTCTACAGATTGAGAAGATGTTGGGTGAAACAATGACACACATCCCCAAAATCATGTTCAAAAAAGCTTCTCATAACCCAAACGCAAGGGCCACCCAGAACTACTCTTTGGTGGAATATTTATCACAAACCCCTTGTGCGATGTCCACTTTGGAGGTCCTCCAAAGTTGCCCTTCCCAGAGGAAATCCTTGTTAACCGCTTTAGGATCTACCGAGAATTGTAATCTAGGTACAATCATGCTAGATACAACCGACTTAAAACCTCGTCTGCCTTACCATGTAGCGTTTCAGATAGTAGTGGCTTATCCCATGAAGACGTTTACTCGGAATATCTTCTGCATGGTGGTTGATGAGGGTGCCTCGACATGTGTTATGCCATTAGCATGTTGGAAGGCCATTGGCCAACCTGTTTTGTCTCTGTCACCTACTCTCCTCACCGCTTTCGGTGGTCGTTCGTTCCAACCACATGGTATCATTCCTTATTTCCCCATGCAGTTAGGAGGGAAGACTATGTGTGTCGAGGTAGAAGTAGTCGATGCACCCCTTGACTACAATATCTTGTTAGGAAGGAGTTGGACTTATGCCATGCAAGCTGTGGTTGCTACAGTTTTTTGGGTCGTGTTGTTTCCACACGAGGGCCAGATAGTGACCATCAATCAATTGTCTTTCTCCAGACTTGACCCTTCATTAGGGGCATCCATGGTCCTGATGATCGATAATCCTCAACCAGGTGTAGTCAACGTAGGGGTTGGTTTGTGCCCATATTTGACGGGTACCTTCGATTACCCGCCCCCTCAGGGCGATATCAAGTTTATATCCAATCACCATAAGGTTGAGATTTTTCAAGTTTCATCGTTCCGCACGACTTACTTCGACGATCCATGGATACTTCCTTCCCCATCAGAAACGATGGATGGGACAGGGCACCCAGGCATGTCCATGCCCTTGTCCGCAGCTGAAGTAGTGTACTCTTTAGTCCAGCAAGCTTCATCCAACACTAATCCAACTCCTGCAAAAGAGTTTGATCCATTTCTAGATCCTATTTGGGCTCAGGGTTCTCTCACTCACACCGATTCATTAGACTTAGTCTTGCCCTCTGATGAAACTATAATTGAGGCAATGACTAGTCTGGACAAACCCTGGGAAGATCTTCATCACAGATCATACTTCCTCCCAGCGTTAAGCAGAATCAAAGCTGGAGAATTCACCGTGACTATGACGGGAGATAGGTCGTGTCCCATTAATCCCTTAGCTACACACGAGGTTTATGCTGAGGGTAATATGATAACTATCGTTGAAACCTTACCAATCAATATCTCCTTAAACCCTGGCGTCATGGAAAATGTTTTCATCGGAGCGGACTGCTCCCCTAGAGAGATTCAAATATACACAGATCTTTTTAAATAATTCCGCAATGTTTTTGCCTAGTCTTATGAGGAAATGCCAGGCATTGATCCAAAAATAGTTGAACATGAAATCACAATGTATCCATATGCCAATCCTTTCTGGCAGAAGCTTTGTCCAGTTAACCCCAAGAAAGAAACAACCATTAAGGTTGAGGTTGAGAAACTGCTAAAATCCGGTTTTATCTATCCTATCCATTTGAACTAATGGGTGTCAAACCCCATGCCGGTCAATAAAAAACAAGGCACAATTCGTGTATGTACAAACTTTCGTGATTTGAGCAAGGCCTGTCCCAAAGATAATTTTCCCACACCATTCATCGACCAGATAATTGATGAATGTGCGGGTTGCAAGGCCTTCTCTTTCATGGATGGTTTTTCGGTATATAACCAAATACAAATCAAACCCAAAGACCAGCACAAAACGACATTCATCTGTCCATGGGGTACATTCGCGTATCGTAAGATACCTTTTGGTCTCAAAATTGTTGGAGCCACCTTTCAGCAGGCCATGTCTTTTTCTTTCCATGACCTCAAACATATAGTCGAGGCCTATTTAGATGATTTATCATCTCGATCTCGCAAGAGAATGGATCATCCCACACACCTCTGACTTATCTTTGAGCGTTGTTGCTACTTCCGAATTCGCTTGAACCCAAACAAGTTCATCTTTTGCATAACATCAAGATGATTTTTAGGTTTCATAGTGTCAACAACAGGGATCATGGTCAATCCTCTAAAGGTTGAGGCAATAATTCAGTTTCCCCCGCCACGCACAATCCTTCAACTTCAGAGTCTCCAGGGCAAGGTGAATTTTCTAAGACGCTTTATCGCTAACTACACCAAGATCACCAAGGGATTTATGCGCTTACTTAAAAAAGACATTCCCTTTTATTGGGACGATGTTGCTCAACACTCTTCCGCCGCATTGAAACATGCACTCACAACTGCCCCTTTGCTCCGGCCACCTAACTATAACAAGGATTTCTTATTATATCTAGCTATAGCAGAGTCAACCATTGGCATGGTGTTAGTTCAAGAAGATGACTTGTTCTTAGAATATGTCATCTATTACCTAAGCCGAGGCCTTGTAGGACCAGAACTCAATTATTCTCATATTGAAAAACTTACGTTGGCAGCAGTCCATGTTTTTCAATGGTTCCGTCATTATGTTCTGGTTCGCAAGACCACCATCATTGTTGTCTTGAATCCATTTCAGTACATGTTGACACGACAAGTAATAGGTAGGAAGATCATTCGATGGATAGTCATCCTCCAGGATTTTGACTTAGATTTCGTTTCAGCAAAATCCCAAAAATCACTGGTCTTCGCAGAACTTATTTTGGAACTTCCAGTTGAGTCAAGTGATCGTGTGCCTGAAGAGTCGCCTATCAGAGGAGATATTTTTTTAATGACCTCTTTGGATCCATGGTATAGAGATATACTTATCTATCTTCTTACTTTGAAATTCCCCACCTCTGCTTCTCGTGATGAGCGTCGATGCATACGTCATCAGGCTAAGAATTATCTCATAATCGATGATACATTGTATCGGAGAGGTGTAGATTGCATCCTGCGATGATGTGTCACTCATGAAGAATAAGTTATCGTGCTTAACAATTTCCATACCAAAGCATGTGGCGGTAATTTGTTTGGGTTGGCAACAAGCCAAAAGATTCTATGAGCAGGTTACTTATGGTCGACACTTATCAAAGATTGTATCGAATCGGTCAAGAAGTGCCACCCGTGCCAAATCTTCTCTTGGAAGATGAGGGCACATCCCGTTCCTATGTTTCCTGTCATCACAGTTGGTCCCTTCAGCAAGTGGGGGATTGATTACACTACATGCAACCCTCCTTCAACAAGGGGGAACCGCTATATCATCGTAGCTATAGACTACTTCACAAAGTGGGTTGAAGCTATGCCAACGTTTAAAGATGAAGGAGAGACTGCAACTCTCTTTTTATTCAACCAGATAATAGCAAGGTTCAGTGTCCCAAGGGAGATTATCACTGACCATGGCAGTCACTTTCAAAACCAGATGATGACCGAGTTAATGTCAAATCTTGGGTTATGGCAGGAACATTTKTCACCCTACTACYCCCAAGCAAATGGTCAGGTGGAAGCTGTGAGAAAAACCCTTAAGACCATTCTACAGTGAACGATCAACTCAGCCAAGTCAAATTGCCATTTGATATTATACTCAAAATTATGGGCTTACTAAACATCTGTTAAGACTGCAACCAGTTTCTCACCTTTCCAACTCGTTTACAAGTTGGAGGCAGTCTTTCCTATCAAATGTCAGATCCCGTCTCTAAAGTTGGCAGTACAGTTATTGCCTGACACTTTTCCACTTGAAGAACGGTTAGTATACCTTGAGCAACTCAATGAGAAGCGTCGTGATTTGGCCCTGGCCAATAAGTCTCACAAACATAAGGTCAAGTGTCAGTATGATAGGTCCGTTCATCCTCATATTTTCTCTGAAGGCGACCTTGTCCTAGTCTATGACCAAGATAAGGACCCCCTGGGGGCAGGAAAATTCAAACCCATGTGGTTCAAACCTTTCATCATAAAAGAGGTTTAAAAAAAGGGCACTTATCGTCTGGTTGACTTTGAAGGGAATGCTTTGGTGAAGCCTAGAAATGGGCTCTACCTCAAGAAGTATTACTCATAGGTAGGTCATTGTGGGTAACTTTTTGTAACATATGTATAGTCTTTGTACTATTACTTTTTAGTTTCTTTTAGTGTTATGGACATGTCATTGATGTTATCTTTTGTCACTGTGGCAAATGTCAATTGATTCTAAGGTGTTCGTTAGGTATGCAGATGGTGCTAGTCAGCACACTCGGAGGCTTGCCTCTGCAGCTTGGGTAATCTTTACACCTCAAGGCCAGTTGTTATCTTTCGGAGGTATACTCTTAGGTGACACCACAAATAATGTCGTCGAGTATAGTGCAGTTATTGAGTTACTTTGTGATGCTCTTTCATTGGGTATCTCTCATATCTGGGTCTATCTCGATGCTCAACTGGTTGTGTCTCAGTTAAACAGAGTATATCGGGTTCATGATCCAACTTTACACCGACGATTTATTAGGGTACGTCTCTTAGAACAAAACTTTGATTATATTACATATTTTCATGTTCCTATGAGATTAAACCAAGTTACAAATACTCTAGCTAATCAAATTTTAGATTGGCATCTTACACACATATGAAAGAACATTCACATAAACATGTAAATACATTTTTTGCACAAATTATCCATAAGACACAAAAAACATAAAATCCATATATAATATCATAAAGTAACCAGAGTACATAGATGGACACAAGCGCCTAAAAAATATGACCAATAACGAATCACGGGGCTTATGCCCTCAAAAAATATATAAAAGTAGTGCTTGTGGCATGTAAAAATGTCTAGCTAAAGTCAGGGCCTGTGGACCCTGTTATACTGATCCACGGCGTTGGCTAAAAGCCGAAACAACCAGATCCATGTCCGTGGTTCCCCCACTACATGAGGCTGCATAGATGGTGGCAGGTCCTCAATCTCTGCCATCGAGACTGTGCGAGTGAGCTCAGTAAAGTTCCACTCAACTCATCTCAATACCCTCTCAGCCTCCCTGGCTGGAAGATCTCCTGCTACGGTTGGTCCCCCTACGGTGGCAGGTGCGGCCCCTAGCCGAGGACGACACTTGTTCCTCACATAGTCAGCGGGTCGCACTAGTTCCACATCTGCACACAACGAACACATATCCGTCAAATACTCTGGTATAACAAAAAAAATTGATATATATAACAAAAACAACATAAAAATTACATATGTTTAACAACAAAAAACTACAAAGTTGGAGACTTACCCATCTCCCCTCGCTCCTCACCGGGAGGTACTGGTATCTCAGGGTCTCTTGAGAAATCAATCCCGAAATAGGGGTAATCCTCTATAACCAGGATCTGTTGTGAAAACCACATGAAGAAGTCATCGTCAAAGGATACATTGGTCCTTCCGCCACCCTGTCGTAGCAATAATACTACCCATCTACACATAGCAGGAAGAGAGGCTTGATGTCCTTGTACCACTACTCGAGGACTAAAACTCAGAACTCTCTCGAAAAAGAATGAGCACAGAATGGTCTTGAACCCAAAGTTCCTCTGTGTCCGCAAATGACAATCTGTCAACTGCCTCTTCATACACTCAAGCAATATGGTACTCCAATCAAAAAATTGTGCATTTAAGCACTAGACTGCACAGTTCATCTGGGCACGGAACACCTGATGTAGAGCTGTAGAAACAATGATTCGCCCAATAAGAAACACTATCACCTATAGAGATAAGTCATTGATCTTGCTTATAGGCACCTGTGAGCTCGAGCAGTTTGTATCATCCACACAGTATAGACCTATCAATTCCGCTACATTATGCGGCCTCAAAGGAAAAATCCTCCTGAGTATCATTATTCTGAACATCAGTCTTGTCCTTGCGCCTTGAACTTGTATGTTTGTAACACTCGTTCCTCCATTGTAACATAAAATTCCTTTATTCTTTTTTCCAAAATTATTGAAAAAGACAAAAAAAATCAAATATGCCCCAAAAAGAGGAAGGGAAAAGTATTTTCTTTATTGGCAGCATAATGAGTCGCCCTTGGATAAAGCACATATTTCCATTTGTTCGTCAAACTTTGGGATGTAATACGACCTTAGGAAGTTGTTCTCGCTACATAGAGTTGTGTCCTCCTCCATTTGGTTATTCTTCCAAACATATGGAGAGTTTGTGCTGCCTCCTTCTTCGTAAAATTATGATTAATGCCATGCTGCCTAAGTCTCATCATTTGTCGTGTTGTTTTCCAAGGGAAGTTTCTACCAATCCTAAGTCAGCCCCTCTGCAATTTGTCTCTTGTCCTCATACCCAACCATCCTGAACATCCAATCAAGTCTTTGTTCGAAATCAATGAATCCTCCAGTCTGATCATCAAGATTCTCTAATCCATGACCAACGAGTTGTCGAAGACCTCTGGGTAGTGAATTCATACACTCATATTACCCTCCTACCTGAGTTTTGAAGATTTTGAAGTTGTTTCTCAATCTTTGAAGCCCTCATCTCCATCCATCAGGCCTTATCATCTTCTACGAATATGGATACTCTACATGTATATCTTTTTGATTTCGAGATGTAGCTCCGCTGTGTACTATTCACGGCTACACTTTATATAGTTATATGACATGGATCTACAATGTATTTGATTGGTATCCATGCTTTTATTCTATCCTGATCATGGTTATGCCCACCTCGGTGACACATTTGTTATTTTGCAGACGGTGCCTCTCGATTCCTAGTTCCTGGACTCACATATTTGGTACATCAGTAAAGATTGGTAATGTATTTCGGCCATCAGATGCTCTTCTGACCTCACACATTAGGGGGCATCTGTTATAACCCTAATTTTCACCATACATGCTTACCTGGCATCAGGCCATCTCAAATTCTTTCTTTGCCAAAACACTGCTGAACAACTCTTCTAAAAACTCCATTTTTAAAATCCCACGCTAGCTGACCCACTATAGCCCGTGTGGATCTACATTGTCCATGCTAGATAGCCCACTATAGCCCGCATGGACCTTCAGAAGCATGAAAAAAGGAAATTTATCGATGGAACACACAACTTTGGGTGAGTTAACTGAATGTTTCATCCATGCATGGCCGAGGGTTTGCCCAAATACCTAGCTTCTTCTAGCCTATAAAAGAAGGGTTAGGGGTCCTATTTGGAGGAGGGGAATAAGACTAAAGAAACTATGTCCAATTGCAAATTCCCATTGTCCCAAACCTTTATCCATCCTTGTGCAAAGAGAGATACAAAGAAAATAAGTTGGAGGACATTTGAAAAGGAGCCCAGGATCAGGATTTGCGGAGTAGTGGCTAGTCTTGACATTGTAAGTTGAATCATTAAAGTTAATAATAAATAAATTATTTTCCTGTCCCACTATATGAGTTCTTCATAGTTTAGTAAATATATGTTTGAATCTCTAACCCATTTGTCTATAGGTAAAATGCATGTGTAGTTTGTTGCTTGTTTTGTATGCAGGTCAGCCTTGGGAGGAGATCTGCTAACAAGCAATCAAGTGTGAAGAAGGATCGAAATAGAACATCCAGAACAAGGTATGTTGGTCTAACCATTTATTTGCTGAAAAGAAATGGGGATTAGGTTTTGGGGACGAAGGTAGAAAGTAGGTTTATTTTGGTCATATCTATATGCATAATATAACCCTATTTGCTAGTCCGTAGGGGGATTTCCCACCACAACAATAGATCCATTTCAAAGTATCTCATTAAATGGAGGAAACTATCGGCTGAAGATTCCACTTGGGAAGATGATTCTTTTATACAGAAGCATCCAGAGTTACTCAAGAGTTGCAGACAACACTTGTCTCAAGGGGAGAGGCATGTTAAGCACTAATATTGGCTCATTACCCCTTAATTGGGGCATATTACATTAGTAATGTTATTTTATTTATGTCAACTTTATTCCATTAGTTGTAATTATACCTCCTAGTCTCCTATATATACCAAGGAGACATTTTCATTTGGAATCATCTTGTACTTGATGATTTATGTGGGGTAAAAGGAGGTTTCCCCCTCGAAGAGGATTATTATCTGAAATTCTCTCTTTTTCAAGGCGTTGAGTACTTATTCTGAGGTTTTTCTATGCTATATTGATATTTGGTTCTTAACAGTGTCACTCACCTTTTGACTGATTTTGGTAGAAGTATGCCCTTGGAGTCAATACTCCATCAAGAGACCTTGTGGGAGACTAAGGGCCTCTAAGGAATAATAACCCTACCTTATTGCACACCCCTTAGAATCTTCATCAGAGACTGTCTCAGTATTCCTTCATGATATCGTGGATCTCTTCAACTAGGTAATTGTTAACCTACAGTTCGAGCCACAGAGGGAGTGCTAGTAGGTTGTGGCAGGGCTGCTTCCACACCTCTCCCTAAATATATTTGGTTTTTTTGCATGACCCCTTTACTCCAAATGTGAGTCTGATTAGCAAGCTTTCGTCAGCCTCCATCCATCAACAAACATGTCAGCGATCCATAACAACATCATAATATACCAGTCGTATGTCATGTATGCAATAACAAAAATACATAAACCATAAAGAGTCCACTCCCTGAATCGAACCAGAGTCCAAGGAGGTCCATCAATTCCATCGACATTCTCAATCCGTCTAGAGTCCTTCACACTCACGAGAAACTAGTTAGAAGCACATGTCAATACAAATATAATCAAATAACATATCATCAAATCCACAACATCATCATAATCCACAATTGAAACAGTCAATCATATAATGAACCGGATCACTTGCACGCAAGTGTCCTCAAAGAATAAGTCCAATCAGGAGTGTGCAAGAGAGGGATGTTACATACACCCCTCTTGTTTTAAAATTCATTCTAAAGTTTCACAATATGCAAGTGCAGAAATAAAGTATCTCAGAATGTCTAAATGTCTAGCAATAAAAACAAAATGGAAATTGTTGATGCATATCATATGATTCCTCCTAGGTAGCTGAGTGTGGACTATAATTATCCCACTCAACCTTGACCTGATCGACTGTTTGACTCTATAAATATCAAATGTGATGGTCCAAAAGAGGATTGGGTCTGCCATGAGAACCCCCTTGCCTGGCATCTGCATGGAAATCATATCAATCACAAGTGTAGGATCACTAACATAAATTTGCAATAGATATAAGAAAAATATCATGCATATGCCTCCAAGAATGACGCAAGGCCAATCGGTAATCCATGGCTCCCTCCCTTCCACAATTTCGAAGGGCCCCACAAACTAAGGGAGGTTTTAGCACCCCTTCTGAACTGAATTGAACTCGGGTGCGGTTTCACCTACAATAAAAACTCGATCGCCAAATTCATATTTGTGATCAAAGCGATGTGCATCAGCATAACTTTTTTGTTGATCTTACACTTCCTTAGTCCTATGTCTTATCACTTGCGATTGTTCTTCCAATCCTTGGATCACTTATGTTCTTTCCAGGACCCTATCCTCAATTCAATCCCATCTTAATGGCATCTGACACAGTCGCCCGTAAAGACACTCAAAGGGCCATATTAACGGTACCTTGATGGTTATTGCGGTATGCAAATTTGGCCAGTGATAAGAACTATTCCCAATGTTTATGTTGGTCCAACACACACATACGCAACACAACCTTCCAAATTTGGTTCGTTCTTTCAGTCAACCTGTCTATCTCAGGGACATGTTATACTAAAGTTTAGTGGTGTTCCCAAGGTCTCCTGGGAAACTCGTCCATAACATCTTGCAAACACCAATTCCCTTATCGGATATGATTATTTTGGTACATCTGGCAGTCTCAATATCTTGTTGATATAAACTCTAGCTATACCTAGTTCCTGATGCATCATATGCATAGGAAAAAAGGTGTGAACTCTTTGTCAGAGTGTCAACTATCAAGAAAAATCTAGTTGTGCTTCCTTGCCATTAACGACAATCCCAACAATAAAGTCCATCGAAATGACCTCCCATTTTGATTCTAGAAAAACATGTTGCAGTAGTAATCCTGTCGGATGTCTATGTTCAACCTTCACTCGCTGACATCCTAGACACATTTCCATGTAGATACCCATGTCCATCGTCATCCCTACCAAAATAATGAGGGATTAAGGTATGCCCTCATCTTTGTGACTACATGTTGTTGGGAAATAATACCCTACGGACTAGCAAGCTAGGGTTAGACTTTCATGCAAATCATGACCTTAAAGAAATCACTTTTAACCTACCACCCCAAAAATTAAAACCCCTTTTTCACATACAAGCATGGAAATAACCTACTAACCTTTTTACTGATGTTTGGTGTAGATCCTCCGTTGTGCTTTGTCCGCTTGCTTGCGCTTCTCCTTCCAAAGACAATCCTGCAATCAAGACAAAACACTACGCATGCATGCTATTTTTCTACTTGAGGGTTAGAGATTAAGCATAAATCGAATAAATCATATATAACTCATGCATTGGGACA
>ML817216.1:0-22503 GCA_009831015.1 Picea engelmannii | reverse complement strand
GACGCATCATCAAATGTGATGCCTCTATCTGTATACCAGAAAATTAATGCAAAAGTAAAACCTTCCGATCTTAAATATATTCATCTAGATCAAACGAATGTTAAAGTAATCTGTGAGATTAAGAATGTGTTGATTAGATTATAATCCAATCCTAAAGTTCATCATATAATTGATATTATCATTATTGATATTCCTAAAGTTTATGGATTGTTTTTAAGCAGAGATTGGTCAGAACAATTGCATGGTTATTTTTCTACAGACTAGTCTCACTTGTGGTTACCTGAAAATGGAAAGCCCAACAAAATCAGGATAAATAGAGAACGTTATCTTAAGCATACCGTGACAGATATGAATTATACAATGATCATTTCGTTACATCCGCAAATTCATTTGAAACAAAGGTAAAGAATACCTTTTTTGGTAATTTCATGACTGAAATCTCTTCTATCACTGATCCAAGACAAAAATTTGAAGTTACAGCCTATACGCAGACACCAAATTTTCCGAATATGCCAAGTACTACTTATGACCCACAAATCTGGTCCCTATATTTTTATGGATCCAAATCAAAAGAAAGAAAAGGTGTTGGTTGTGTACTCATCGATCCTACAGGTAATAAAACTTTTATTGTTTTTTATTAGAGTTTGAATGTACTAACAATACTACCAAATACGAAGCACTTATTCAAGGACTTTGTAAAGCATTGGACGTGGACGTACAAAATTTAGTAGTATTTTGTGATTCATAAATCGTATTCAAACAGGTAAGAAACAAAATACATAGCTTGTCACCACATCTGAAGAGTTACCAAACCAAGGTATGGAGTTTGATGCACAAATTTCTATCATTTAATATACATTCCATTCCTAGGATGAGTAATTTAGAAGTTGATTTACTGGCCAATGTTGCTTCCAAATTGTTGTCCATTGAAGGTCTTTCCCCTAATGAGTTTTTGATCGAATTGATGTTCATGTCGTTGATTTCAAACAACATCACAAATTCGAGAGTATTCGATGATGACCAGTAGATCATCAACTTTCTGCATTTGGAAGACACCTTCCAAGAAGCATTCATTGATGAAGGCACTCACAACAAGAATCTTCGAGACTTCATGGTAATATATGATCCTCGATCTCCTGAATCGGCATCCAATATGGTAAACTCTATCCCCATATCTGTTGTGAGATTAGAAAACTTGTATGACTTGCATGATAAGTTTAGAGGGGTAGTCAACTGTAAAACTAACAGTTCCTCTTTGATATATGAAACTGTCAATTTAGGAACAAGATATAACCCTCAAAACATTAATCTGGGAAAGGGATGCTCTGAGAAATAAAGATCCTCTTTCATAAAATTATTTAAAGAATATAAAGATGTATTTTCTTGGACGTACAATGACCTGAAAACTTTCGATCCAAACATTATAAAACATGTAATCCCTATGAAACCCTAGACTCAAACTTTTCAACAGAAATTGAGGAATATGCATCTTAAATTGGAACCTACTGTTAAAAAGGAACTAAACAAATTACTAACTGCAAAGATAATTTTCCCAGTTAGGCACACTCAATGGGTGTCTAATTTAGTCCCTGTAAGGAAGAAAATTGGAAAAATGCAACTTTGCATCGATTTTCGAAACCTAAACTCAGCGTCTGATAAAGACAACTACCCTATTCCTCCAATGGAACAAATTCTACAACGAGTATCTGGTTCTAAAAGACTATCTTTGTTAGATGGTTTTTCAGGATACAACCAGTGTTAGAAAAACGGGATCGCGGAGCAATAAAATAAAACAAATGTGGAAACAAAACACAAAAGATACACATTACAAGAGAGACACAGATTTGCATGGTTCACCTAGTGTGGGCTACATCCACCAGAGAAATTGCCAGGTACTTCCTTTATTATTATCCAACAAATGAAGGGATACAACCTAGAGAAAAACCCGTTGTAAATTCCTCTTCTTTCTCTCACAGTCTCCTCTCTCAGAATACAATACTCACCATAATGCATAGTCGTAATAAATTTCCCTCATAACAGAGGGTTGCCTTCTAGGGAAAAAAACCCTAACATAATTTCTACCGTTAGATCTGCAACCTTATAATGAACGGTCCAAATTTAAAATGAAATTACAATATACTTTTACAAGGCAATTTTTCCTTTGGGGGCTTCGCCCTCGAACCCCCCAGCCGGGGGGATATCCCCCCGGACCCCGCAAAGGGGGTACCTCCCCTCTACACTTTCCCATGTGGAAGAGTGTACATACTTCTAGGATGTAAAGTCTTCATGGGGTATAAACATGGCTGAAAGCAAGGACCTCTGAATCAGGAACATAATCAGGCTCCACAACCAACAATATCCCACTTGGAGACTAATCTCAACAACTCCACCACTACTGTATATGTTGGACTCTGAACCTTCTTGGACCTGGAAAATTTATCATCTTCATCTTCATTCTTGAATACCAACTGAAACTAACCAGGAACTCATTTTCTCTCTGGTTACTCCCTTTGTTAACATGTCTGCAGGATTCTGGATAGTGTGTATCTTTTCCAACTTCAAATTTCCATCTTCCAAGGTGGATCGTATGAAGTGGTACCTCAAATGTATATGCTCTTAGTCTTTGAATGGAAGGTTGAGTTATTTGCAAGACGAATTGCACTCTCACTCTCACATTACAACCTTTTATTCTCCTACTTCTTTCCCAATTCCTCCATAAACCTTTGTAACCAAATCATCTCTTTACTAGCCTCTGTAGAAGAAAAATACTCTACCTATGTTGTTGAAAGTGCAACAACCTTTTGCAGTTTCAAAATCCAACTTAATGTTTTTCAACCTATAATAAAAACATACCCTGTGGTGCACCTTCTCCTGTCTTTATCACCTGCCATATCTGAATCAACATATCCCTGTAGAAAAGTGTCTGAACCTCCAAAACATAATGCATGAGTAGCAGTACCTGTCAAATATCTGAGAATCCACTTTACTGCCTCCCAATGTTCTTTACCTAGATTGTTCGTATACCTGCTCACAAATCCCACTGCATGTGCAATATCTGGTCTTGTGCAAACCATTGCATACATCAAGTTGCCAATTGTTGATGGATAAGGGACCCTGGACATGTATTCTATCTCCTCTTGTGTCTTGGGAAACATTTCCTTGGTTAATTTGAAATGGCTGGCCAAAGGTGTACTAACTGGTTTTGCATTCTACATTTTAAACCTCTCCAACACCTTCTCTATGTACTCACCCTGAGACAATGTCAATTTGCAATTTTTTCTATCTCTTGTTATTCTCATGACAAGGATTTTCTTTGCAGCACCCAAATCCTTCATCGCAAATGAATTGGCTAATTTCTTCTGGAGCATATTTATATCCTACATATTACACCCTGTAACAAGCATCTCATCTACATACAATAGTAAGATAATATATCTTCCATTTTCTAGCCTTTTTAAATAAACACAGTGATTGGAATGACATCTACTATAACCATGTTCTGTCATAAACCTATCAAACTTCAAATACCACTGTCTTGGAGCTTGGTTTAGGCCATACAAGCTCTTCCTCAAAAAGCATACCAAATTCTCCTTCCCTTTGACCTCATACCCCTGTGGCTACTGCATATAAATCTCTTCCTCCAAATCCCCATGGAGAAAAGATGTTTTTACTTCTAACTGTTCAAGATGAAAATCTTCTACTGCCACAAGACTTAAAATAGTCCTAATTGAAGTCATTTTAACAATAGGAGAAAATACTTCATCAAAATATATACCTTTCTTTTGTGCAAACCCTTTTACAACAAGTCTAGCCTTGTACCGCTTTTCTCCTCCATATTCATCCTTCAACTTGTAAACCCATTTATTCTGCAATGATCTTTTTCCCATAGGCAACTAAACCAAGTCCCAAGTCTAGTTATTTGTCAAGGAATCCATTTCCTCTTTCATGCCTTTCTCCCACTTCTTTTTGGTGTCTACCTGCATTACCTCTTCATAACATTCTGGTTCACCATAATCAGTCAACAATAAATAATACAATGAAGGAGAGTATCATTCAGGGGATACACTTAACCTGGTAGATCTTATAACAACACTTGCAGGTGTTTGAAGTACCTGTTTCTCCTGTTGTTGTACATTTTGATTTTCAAGTTCCTTTGGAATTTCTTTTTCAGTGATCTCATCAAGCATTGTGTATTCTTCTTTTTCTTCTTCCTGTTTATTTCCCTGCAATTGATCTTTGTACATGACATTCTCATTGAATATGACATCTCTACTCCTAATGATTTTTTTATTTTCATAATCCCATTATCGATAACCAAAATCATTAACACTGTATCCAATAAAGGTACACTTCTTGGATTTAGACTCAAGATGTGTTCTATTTTCTTTATCAATATGGACAAATGCTTCACAGCCAAAAGTTTTCAAAAAAGAATAGTTTACCTTTTTTCCTGTCCATTCCTCCCCTGGAATTATACTATCCAAAGAGATTGAAGGTCCTTTGTTTATTAAGTAAACAATAGTATCTATAGCATCTGCCCATAACTGTAAGGAAAAACCGGGATGCAATCTCATACTCCTTGCAGGCTCCATGATTGTCCTGTTCATCCTTTCTGACACACCATTTTCTTGTGGTGTTCTTGGAACTGTCCTCTCTCTATGAATCCAATGGTCTAAACAGTAATCATCAAACTCCTTGCTACAATATTCACCTCCATTATCTGATCTGAGACACTTCAAACTTTTTCCTGTCTCATTCTCAACTAAAGCTTTCCATTTCTTAAAAGTATCATAAACATCAGATTTTTGTCGAATGCAATAAACCCAAGTTTTTCTAGTTGCATCATCAATAAAAGTAACATAATAACGAGAGCCACAAAGAGATGATACCTGAGCTGGTCCCCATACATCTATATGCACAAGCTCTAACCTTTCATTCTTCTTTTCTTTTCCGACTCTGAGAAATCTAACTCCCTTTTGTTTTCCATAAACACAATGCTCACAGAAGTCCAAATCAATTTGTTTAAGATTTGGCAGCAAATTTCTTTTGTCCAGTATTTGCATACCCTTCTCACTCATGTGTCCCAGCCTATGATGCCACAGTGTTGTATCCACTCCTGTAGAAGCTAAAGATATACAAAAGTTAGTATTACCATAAAATGTACCTACCTTCTCTCGTTTTTCTATCACCAATGATCCTTTGATGAACTTCCACATCTTATCTATAAATATGGATATACAACCTTCACTTTCTAACTGCCCTATTGAAATTAGATTTTTCCTTAAATCTGGAATGTGTCTTACCTCTTTCAATAACCATTGGTTTCCATTGCGTTGCTTTATTTTTACCTTTCCCATTCCAACAATTTTGCATGGTGCATCATCACCCAAATGAACCTATCCAAAATCACCTTGAACATAATCTAGAAAATGTTCCCTATGGGGTGTGGCATGAAATGAAGCCCCTGAATCTACTACCCAAGACTCAGAAATATTATCCACAGAAAGAATCAAAGCATCTTGTAACACATCACCTGTTACATTTGCTTCCTGATTTCTCTCATGTTGTCCATCTCTTTGTTTCTTTGGAGCTCTGCAATATCTCTTCAGATGTCCTTTCTTCCCACAATTCCAACACTCTATCTTTCAAAGTATAGATTTGATCTATCCTTCCTAGAATTCTCGTGGTTCCCTGATCCCTTTCCTCTATCCTTTTGTCTTCCCATGTTCTCCATGTTCAACGCATTACCTGATGTCTCACCTGTGATTTTCCGTCGCGTTTCCTCACTAAGGATAACACCAACAACATCATCAATTTTAAATTATTTGAACCAGAGATAGAGTTAATTACAACCATGACCAAGCCATTCTAGCTTTCTGGCAATGAACACAATATTAGAAGATCCCTAACCTCATCATCAAAGTCCACTTTTACAGAACTTAGTTGATTAGTAACCGTATTAAATTCATTTAAATGATCTGCAATAGAACCACCTTCTAACATATTCATATTAAATAATCTCTTCATTAGAAATACCTTATTAGATGCCGAGGGATTTTCATACAGTTTAGCCAATGTGTCCATCGGATCCTTTGTTGTCTTTTCTTTCAAAATATTGAAATCCACCGACACTGCCAAGCTCAGTCATATCGTTCCTAGAGACTTTCTGTCAAGAATCTCCCATTCTTTGTCCTTCATGGCCATCAGCTTCTTTGCTACTCCGCCCAATGGTAGGAATAGATTCTTCTGATATAAAAAATCTTCCATCTGCATCTTCCATAACTAGTAGTTTTGGCCGTTAAATTTCTCGACCCTAAACTTTCCATCTTCTGACATTGCTCCCACTCGAACCAGGAACCCTCTTTTCCTGCGAGTTACCTTTTGCTCTGTTACTAGTTGTTAGAAAAATAGGACCATGGAGCAATAAAATAAAACAAATGTGGAAACAAAACATAGAATATACACAATACAAGAGAGGCACAGATTTATGTGGTTCACCCAATGTGGGCTACATCCACCAGAGAAATTGCTAGGTCCTTCCTTTATTATTATCCAACAAATGAAGGGATACAACCTACAACAAAACCTGTTATAACTTCCTCTTCTTTCTCTCACAGTCTCCTCTCTCAGAATACAATACTTTCGATAATGCATAGCCGCAATACATTTCCCTCATAACAGAGGGTTTCCTTCTAGGGCCAAAAACCTTAACATAATTTCTACCGTTAGATCTATGACTTTATAATGAACGGTCCATATTTACAATGAAATTACAATATACTTTTACAAGGAAAATTTTCCTTCAGGGGCTTCACCCCCAAACCCCCCAGCTGGGGAGATAGGCCCCCCGGACCTTGCAGAGGGGGTACCCCCCCTCTACACTCCCCCCGTGTGGAAGAGTGTACATACTTCTGGGGTGTAAAGTCTTCATGGGGTCCAAACATGGCTGAAAGAAAGGACCTCTAAATCAGGAACATAACCAGGCCCCACAACCAACAACCAGGTCCTTATGTCTTCTTCAGACCAGCTTAAAACCACCTGTTGTACCCCATGGGGGACTTACACCTATAGAAAAATGTCGTTTCGGCTAATAAATGTCAGTGCCACTTTCCATAGAGAAACGGATATTTTTTTTCATGGCCTCATTAACCAGTCAAATGTGGTCTATCTTGATGATGTCACCATCTTTTCTAAAAACAATAAAGATCACTTGTCTCACCTTAGGGTTGTCTTGGAACGATGCTGCAAGTTGGGCATATCTCTCAACCCTAAGAAATTGGTCTTTGCAGTAGAGCAAGGTAAAATACTTGGGTTTATAGTGTCTAAGTATGGAATGATTATTGACCCTGAAAGAACCCAAGCTATTGCTAAACTTCCCCCTCCTTCTTCCAAAAAGGCCATGCAATCCTTTTTGGGCAAGATTAATTTCGTCAGAAGATTTGTCCCAAGTTTCTCATAAATGGTTAGACTGTTAAAAAATTTAATTAAAAAATATGTTTTGTAGCATTGGGGACCACAAGAACATCGGTCTTTCAATTCAATTAGAAAATCAATAATAGAAGCCCCTTCCTTGATGAGTCCCAATTTTTCTCAGGATTTCACTCTTTACACTTTTTCCTCTGACAGATCATATGTTGTTGTACTTACACAAAAAAACATTGAAAGCAATGAGATACCCATTTCTCATGAGCTCTGATTTTAAAGGAGTGGAACTTAACTACCCAACAATAGATCAGTAAGCATATGTTGTTTTCAAAGCAGTGAAACACTTCCGGTCTTACCTATTGAAATCCAGAACCAAAGTTGTTGTTCCTTACCCCACTGTGAGAAACTTGTTAGTACAAAAAGAGATAGGTGAGAAAAGGGAAAATTGGATTACTTCACTACAGGAATATGAACTTGAAATAAATCCTGCACAAATTGTTAAAGGTCAAGGCCTGTGTAAACTAGTGGCTGATTAAATTCAGGAAAAATAAAGTCAAATAAATACATCAACTGTAAATCAGAATAACGAAAAACAAATCAGTTGTGTACAAGCTACACCCAATTCTTGGTATGAGATCATTAGATTCTATTTAACGCATGGATCTTCTCCCCGCAAGAGAACTTAGGCTTAAATCTGCATCTTTCCAGTTAATCAATGATATTTTATTTCGAAAGAACTTTGATGGTGTTTTTTTGCGTTGTTTAGAAAAGGAGGAGTCTGAAAGAGTGTTGTCTGAACTTCATACCGGTGAAGTCGGGGTTCATTTCGGTGGAGATACCACTTCCCACAAAGTGCTAAGAGATGGGTAATATTGGCCTACCTTGTTTAAATATGCCCATACAATGTCCCTCAAATGTGCAATCTGCCAAAAGGCTGGAGTACGAGTGAAAAAGGAAGCTTTCCCTTTGCAACCTATTACTGTAGACACACCTTTTCAGCAATGGGGCCTAGACATCATAGGACCAATAAATCCCTCTTCTTCGAAGTAGCACAAGTATATCCTTACAACAATAGACTATTTTACAATATGTTCTGAGGCTGTACCTTTAAAGTTGGTCAACACCAATCAGGTAGTGTCTTTTCTAAACTCCCATATCATCACTCGATTCGATGTTCCTGAATTTCTCGTTTTTGATAATGCCTCTTATTTTTTGTCCCTTGATATGAATGTTTTCTCTATGGAAAAAGGGATCAAACTAAAGTATTCTGCCAGCTACTACCCTCAAGGGAATGGTCTAGCAGAATTGACAAATAAGAATTTAATCAAGATTATTAAAAGGACAGTTTCAGAAAATCACAAGAATTGGCACAATGCATTGTACAGTGCACTTTGGGCTGATAGGGTAACTCCAAAATCTCTTGTTGGTAATTCCCCTTTCTTCCTCATCTACGGAAGATAATCCATTATCCCCCTGTATGTCTTACTTCCTTATCTTCAACTATTGCATATATTTCAAGAAGAAGAGTGTCCTCCTCTAGAAAACTGGATAAATGCTTTGTTAAAACTAGAAGAGGTGAGAACACAAGTGAAGCAGAAATTGGATCAGGACTAGCAAATTGTAAAAATTTGGTTTGTTTCAAATTCATATTCTGATAGGAATTTTGATGTTGGAGATTTGGTTCTCAAGTGGGACAAATCCCACGAGGGTAAGGGGAAACATACCAAGTTCCAAAACCTGTGGCTGGGACCATTTGTAATTTCTAAAAAATTGGGTCCTAGCTCTTTTCGTCTGCATAATTTGGAGGGACAGCCATACACTTTCCCAGTGAATGGATAGGCTCTCAAGAGGTATTTCACCTGATGATTTCTTATCCACCCTCTTGTAAATAATTTTAAATTTTATTTTTGTTTTTTATTTTGGTTATTTTCATTTTGCTTGATTTTGATTTTTTTTTGAATAATTATGTCTGAATCATCATTAATTTGAAACTGTCTGATCCTTCACTGTCTAATTTTTAATGGTAAAATTGATTTTGTTTGATTTTATTTTATTTTGTTATCAAATTCAAAATAGGAATATTTAGTTTTGATTCTCTTTGTTAATAATAAGACTAGCTACAGAATCTCTGATTCTGTAGCCAGTCTATTTCTGAATATTAGTTAGCATTATTTTATGAATATCAATTTTGTTTTGCTATCTACAGGAAACTGATAATTATGTTGTTGTTTACATGGAGAAACCATATTGGATCATATGCTCTATTATTCAGTAGTTTCTTTCTTTTATGTTGATAAAACTTTGTTATTATGTTGACAAACCATCTCCTATAGGAGTGGTTTCTAGTTGTACTATTTTTGTAATACTATCTATTTTTGGGGGATTGCACTCTATCTTGCATGATAAGAGTTTGTGAATCCTAAACTAGTTTAAATAGTGATCATTGTTAGTAGTGAAGACATCTTTGGCTGGGATACATTATGAACATATGATTTTGAAACTGATATGGAGAAGTTTCTTACCATTTGGATTTAGACCTGTGTGACACTTACCCCATTATGTTTTTTGCCTCCATCTTATGAAATGTTACTACGTTTGATGAAGATTTAGTCTGGTTATTTTATGGTATTTCATATTATTAAGTATTTTGATGATGTCTGTAATTTGTTATTTCATTTTACATCTGTGATCAATCAGCCATTTAATTATCGTTGATTTATTCTAGATGTTAAATGATGGATTATATTAATGCATTGAATTGAGTTTCCTCTCTTTATAAGTGTTGATTATCATAAGATCACCAGATCTGTACACTTATCATTTTGTTGTTATATTCTCTCTCTAATGCATCTTTGAGTTTGTTCTAGGAGTATCAACACTTTTATGTTATAGGTTTTCATCATATGCAAGACAGTCAGGAGTTTGAATTGCACAGGAAGATAAGTTCAGTTTAGTCAATTAGCTACAGGTTAGTTTACTTGTTATGTAGTTAAATTATTTATTAATGAAATAAGAACAACATGAATTATCTTTTGACTGTTGATGTATTCTTATTTCAATTATATTTGATTAGCATTCATTAGTTTTATAACTTTAAAAGAAAACATAAAAATGTGTGTCCTTTATTTATCTCTTCATAAACACTTTTAAGAACATTCATTTTGCAAGATGTCAAGTAAATCTTGTGTGTTGTACATAAATTATTTATAATCATTATACATATTCATGTTTCATTTGAACATTTGTAATTAGTAAACTTATATTCTAGTATCATATCTTTTTAGATTAGTTTCATTTCTTTTAATTTTTTTAGGAATTTAGTTGGCTAACGGAGCCATTGAACCCATCAAGTCATTTCATTCCAAATGGCTTGGATTATTTAGACAACTTCGGTCTGGATTTGACCTTTCAGCTGATGGTCTGTCACATACACTTGTCCACAAACCGCTATTGTTGTTGAAATGGTGGTCCCCTGTAGGGAATTCTCTATTAAGGAACCTGTCATCGTGGTGCCGCGAACAAGGGTTATAGAGATGTATCTTGATACCACGATGTCTTGTTTGGTTGGCATCTGATGTTGGTGCGCACTAGATGTCATCGGTCGAGATGATCCTGCAAGATTCCTACCTTGACTCCCACGGTAAATTATTCTTCAGCTAAGAGGCCTATTGGAATGCATCATGCAACGTCCGACGCATTTAGACCCTCTCCTTCATACGAAGCTAGATTTAAGGCCACAGATGAACTTAATGACCTCTAGCTTCTCCGTGTTCTAGTGAGGGGCATACCGAAGTCGCTCCATAAATCTGGTCTCATAATCTGGCACTGTACGACCACCTATTCGTAAGGCGCTGAACTTATCGAGCTGGTGCTCAATGAATTTCTCTGAAAATTACCTTTCCTGAAACCGTTCCCATAAAAAGTCTTCGACGACCATGTTTAGCTAAGGTAGGAGTGTCTTCCACCCTAGAGGAGATCTCCCCTTTAGCTAAAGGTCTTCATGCATAATTTCATGCTATAGTTCATAACCATGAAGTGAAAACCACATCTCCTTGTTCTCCATCCATGCCTCATGGATGAGCCCTCTGTGGCACTCGTGAAAATGGTGTTGACGATAAATTTCACAAAGAGGATTTCACCTGCAAAGTATTGCTAAAGAATATTATTTAAACTAACCGAATGATATATAATACTAGTAGGTGGGACCCCCTTGTATATTGGAGGATCATATAAGGTTCTTATTGCACATTTATGCTGTTGTTCGACACTGCTTAGAGGGTTCTACATGATTGACGATGAAGTATTGATTTTGTTTATGACATAATGGCAGATGGATAATGCATTTTATGTGTTCGTCCTGTTGCTCTAAACTCTAAATTCCATGTATGAATGGCTTATATTCACCGTTATCACATTGTTATCGGTGGCATGATTTATTACCTGCACAAGACACATGTTAATTATAACAAGAGACAAGGGCAATATGGAAAAAAATCCAAGAAGAAGGAACTAAATTATGATATGTTATGCTATACTATATGCATTTGAATCAAAAGAAGTTGATGTTAGTCCTAACTAGAAATGTTAGTGGCTATACGATTTTATTGAGTCATATGGGGTGCATGTGAAATATGTTGTAGTATGGCTTTGGGCAATGGTTAATATGGATCAGGTGGCACAATTGGCAAGCAATGTGTGTAAGTTTCGATGCATGGATTAATGGTTGGCTAGCTGGTGTGTACTACGTAATTGAATGAGATAGAGGATGGAAGCGACGTGTAGTAAATGCACGTCACTCCATACCAATCCCACTGGCTGTCATCCTAGCATGGTTATTGTTCATTTTCTTTTTTTGTGGTTAAGCTCCAGGATTCAGGCATGGAAGGAACTGCTTGACCAAGCTCACATTTTTAAGGCCATTTGGTTACAGGTATGTTTTTTTCACCCATCCATGAACTCACTCTATTTATGAAATGAATGTTGGATCGGTAATGTATTGGTATGTGTTTTCTTGAGGCTGGAAACTGTGTAAACGCGTGGTATTTTCTATGGAATGGTTGTTGTGTTATTCATTGCAAATGAAAAAAATGATGGTTGAAGTCATGATTTCATTGGATGTTCTATGTGGTGGAAGCCGTGATGGCTCTTTGTTGTCTTTATGGGTTTTTGTTGGAGGGTTTCATTCTGTTTAGTCTTGCTGGCCATTTCCTCATAGTCGTTGTAACCACAACCGGTTGTATTTGGTGCTATGGGGTTGCTGTGTATGATTTGAACCACCTCTTGGTCACTGCATATTGTTTTCCATCTGGTCGTGGGCTCATTTTATGTTATTGGTATATGCACAGTTAGTTATGGGTGGCTATTATGCCAAGAAGCTTTCTTTAGGGTTGGTTGGTATTACCTAGGTTTTGCATTTCTATCAACATTATTTGACTATTAGGGAAAAACACGAGGGTTATGCCCCTACGTGTTCTTGGTGTTCGTTACTGGCTAGTAAGAAATCTCTACTCTTCTACATCGTGGTCTACCCTACCTAGTGTGAATTGTCACCCTGTCTTGAAAGCTAAGGGTTATAAGAATTATGGTTCCACCATGCTTGTCTCGAAGGCTCTCACCTACTATTGATGTGGTTGACCTCTGGTCTCCCTGTGTTTGGTTCCACCGAGAAAAACCTTGGTTATTTTATTCATTAGTTACAGAGATTGATTTTGATAAACCAGAACAATCACACCATATCGGGCATCTTGCCGACTTTCATAAGTTGGTTAAGTAATATTTACATCGGATTTTATTTTTGGCTCATATATGTTTGATCAAGTTGATTGGAGAGTTTTCATTGGAAATGATAATGGGCACACAGTCACTACCTCCTTTTGTTATGACAGTTGGATAAATAACTCAGCATGGTTTATTTGGTTGATTGGAAGTAAGCATACATATATAGGCACAAATGTGCCTTATTTGTGTTATGTGTTGGTCTGTGTGTTTTCTACAACATGGTATAAATTGAAGTGATGGTTGTTGTTGATGTTTGTTTAATTTTGCTGATCGGTATTATTGCAATTTGAAAATTTT
This sequence comes from Picea engelmannii, assembly GCA_009831015.1. NCBI lineage: Eukaryota > Viridiplantae > Streptophyta > Pinopsida > Pinales > Pinaceae > Picea > Picea engelmannii. The sequence goes on along the minus strand of ML817216.1, from coordinate 9,003 downwards.
ATTACTAAGACCTAGCTGTCTACTGTGTATAATTTACAGACATCGTGCATCATTTTTTTTTATTGCACCATCAAAGATGAGCACAAGGTTTTGGTAATATGGTTTCATTGTGAATTTAATTGTTAAATATGTCAACAAATGAAATCGCACATGTTTAAAAAGAGTCTATTCAACTCATGAAAGTCATGTTTTTATGGTTGATTTGAGAAATTAAATTATGGGCAGTGGTTGATTTTTTTTTTATGATGAATAGAGTTTTGACCGTGTTCCTTGGATTTCCTTTTAAATATGAAAGGGAAGTAAATGAAAGGAAACAAAATTCTTTTAACAAGATGGGTGAAAGTCATGACAATTCTGAGTATGATTATTATGTGTTAATTCAAAGTTTGTAAGGAAATTGAATATTGGACAGTGAACAATTTTTAACACATAGTATTGTTTAATTGGCCATAGTAATTGTTTAATTGGTGCTGGAATAGTTGTATTGAATACAAATATATTTTTATGGATTATTTAATTGGTTTTTCGAATAGTGCACTCTTTTCCCCCACCATTATTTCACTTTTAGCTCATTACAATTCCCATCACCTTCCCATATTCACTATCCACTCCTTGTTCCTAAAATTTAATTATTGTTAAGATAAGTTTTGTATTATGACAGTAAGGAATCGCAGGGATGAATTACAGTGATATATTCTTTTGGTTTATGATACAGTTCATTGTTTGATGTTTTTGAGTAGTAATCATGATCTTTTCCCCCTCACTTTAACATTTTTCACTCACTACAACCCCTCGCATATCCCAGAACCCTTGTTCACCCCTACTCATTAACATATACTAAACAATTTGTATGGATTGGATTGCATGAGTCTGATATGTTGTTGACCCAAATTTTATTTCATATTTTAAAAGAGTTGGCATGTATGGTTGTTAAAGAAACTATTTGCTCATTAATTATGCATACATGAATGAGATTTTTTAGCAGAGGTAGCCATGGTAGGGGTAACCGAGGAAGAGTTAATTCAAACAGGGGCCTTAGAAGGCCAAGATTCTCTATACACTTTAATGAAGACTCACAAGAGTTAGGACAGCTATTTCAAGCTGGTTTTTTTAACTAGATTGGGAAAGGAGTGGTCCAACCTAGGCCTGAAAGGCCTCCCATTCAAGCCCCACAGGTCCCTGGTATCCTCATGCCTCCTCATGTCTCACTGTAACTTGAAGTTCCCAAAAACAACGGATGGCAAGAGATTGTCCACCCGGTAGTCTCCCAACATCGTGGCTAGCCTAACATGTCTCTACCTTCTCCCCCACATATAAATCAAATTGTCCAAGTTTCCCCTATAAACTCATTGGTACAATCTTCCCATGCAATAAAAAGGTTAAAAAATGAGGCCCACCATGCCCCTAACAAAGGAAAATCCACTACTGCCCCTTCCTCACCCTCAAATGACTCTGATAAATAAGTGTCCTCCCGCATGCATTTGAGAGATGATTTCTCTCATGTGATCAATGAGATTAGGACTAAAGGCTCCACACAGCCTAACACAAATTCAAAGATATCAAAAGGTGATAGCAGCAACAAGGGAAAGATTGCCTCCCAGATTGGAAAATATGGATTTCAATTTTTTATTTATTAATTGTTGAGAACAGTTGACTTCTAAAATTTTGGACAGCACACTATTTTTTGGATATATGGGTAATATATTTTTGGAAATAATTTCAATTATCATTGATATGAATTTTCAAAATATGAAAATGATGATGGGAGTCACAAGGAGGGATGTTTTGTTTACTTAACTAATTGTGTTATCATTGTTAGAGAACTAAAGGGAGTCGCAAGGGGTCCCACCTACTAGTTATTATTTATTTAAAACCCTTATTATGATTTTATTAATTTTCCCCCTTAACTAAAAAGTTGGTTGAGTTTTAGTTAACTTAAATAAGAAAGTAGTTCAACTACTTCAACCAATTCTAATTTTCTTAGAGGAAAAAGGAAAGGGAGGAACAAGAGGAGAATAGAAGGAGAAGCATACTAAGGTTTTCTCTTTAAGTTTTTTTGAGATAATTTAGATTTCATTCATTCCTTAATTCATTAGAAGCCTAATTGTTTCTTATGATAGAAGGGTCCTATTGTAGATAGCAATATTTAGGACTCAATTAAATCGTTTAGACACTTGTGTTGGCATAGGGGAAGACCCAGGGTTCAACTCTAACAACGCACCAACAAGCCCTAACTACTAGCCCTTTCGAAAACACCTACGAAGCAGATGCAGTCTCACCCGAAGTAGCAATAGAGGGTTTTAGGAAACAAGTGTCTACAACCAAAGGAAATGAAAAGTGGATCCAAGGAAAAAACACCTAGCAACCTAGTTATTCTTCATCTCCTTTAATCCTACTTCGCGAACTATATCTCAAATCTAACACAATGATGCAATAACAGAATAACAGAAAGAAAAAGAACAAAACATCAATCACATAGAACAACAAGATATATGTGGTTCACCCTCTCCCTAGGGCTACGTCCATAGAACTACGTTTCCTGATATTATATGAAAACATACAGTTCTATCTGCGCACTTAGCTTACAAATCTCTCTCTCTTTCTCTTCTTCTCTCCCCTTCCTGCGCACCCAGCTGTAGGATTGATATTCACACCCAATTGAAGATCTTACAATACACACTCTCTCCCCTCACAATACTTCTCTTACATGCCGACAATAACCACTCTCTTAACTCACAATGACCAACTTTAGAATGACAAAAATGAACCACCAACGAGTGACGAACCCCTCGTCTCTCATCTAGGTCCTTATTTATACATTTTGTGACACTATCTAGGTATCAAAACACTATATCAAAAAACCTAGGTGTCTAAAACCCTAGGTAAACTTGACCCGTTGTTGGTGTCCAGGTATGAACGATTTATTCACCATTTTCCTACATTAATTTATCAATCTAGGTGCGTATCATTTCAGGGCAATGCGCAAGGTATATGCAGGGGAAAGAGTACAATTTGTCTTGGGAAAGGGTTCATGATTAAGATTCAAAACATTACTGTCTACAACTTTAGAAAAGTACTCATAAGAATCGCACACTGTAACAGCAAGCATAAACTGATAAATAACACTGTAACAACGATCATAAACTGATAAATAACACACTGTAACAACAAGCATAAGATGATAAATAACACACTATAACAACAAGCATAAACTGATAAATAACACACACAGGAAGATGCAACACCTGATCATAAGAGTGGTCCCAGCTCTATGATTAGGGCTTTGTTGGTCACAGCGAAGATGAAGACAACAAAATAGGTAGTGTTTTATAAATCTGAAAAAGGTTATTACAATCTCAATGGGGACATCCCCAGTTACAAGAATAAACTTTCTTTTATACATCAAAAGGGAGAACAACCTCTTTCCCCAAAACATGGTAACCATATCCTCAAAAATATACATTAGTTGGAACGACACCAGTACCAGATGGACAGGATCAGCGAAATGCCCAAGATGGTTCAGGGATCTGTGACTCCAGCTGCACAGCCTCTTTATGGCTTGGTTTTGCTGTGAAGAGTGGATCTGTTGCGGGATGAAGCCCTGGTCCTGTTCTCCAGAAGTTGTGTTCAAACATTCATTTTAGTGCTGCGAATAGGAAAAACTCTGTGACTTTACTTCAATAATAAAATATTCCAATAGACAAGGTAGGGGTATTTACCTCACAGGTTTAGCATAGTAAACATAGGTAAATAAGTGTAAAAAGGTCAAAAAGGTAATGGAAATGTAGCAGAAAGATAGACTGATTTGGTGCCCAACATCTCTCCCCAACTAGCATTCTACTTGCCCTCATGCAGTTCGCCACCTCCGCAGGTCTGGATTTCACTGACTGTTGGCTTCCTGAAAATGGGTGAGATCATAGTCTTTGGCCTTTGTCCTTGGAACTTTAAAACCATCTGAAAGGTGGACTTCTTCCCACCAATCTTTTGAGACGATATACACTGGAGTGTAATCTTCTACTGGCAACCAAATAGTGGAAAACTGAAACCGGAGTCCCATCCATCAGACCCTGCTTGTTTGGACACATGTCACATATCTGGGCACCCTGGGGAGCACTCGTGCAAAATTTGGTGCCCCAAAAGGTTCCCTATTCTGGACAGTTGTAGGTGTCATCATCCACCTTTTCTGACAGTAATCAAGGGCCTCTTCATGAAATGTGACTATTTGCTTAACACAAAGATCAAGGCACCAATTTTGTGTCCTCAGCATTCTATCTCTATTCGCCTCAATTCCCCAAAAGGTGTTGTGTTTATTGAACATGGTGACTGACATCTCAAGTTCTCCTTTTACCATAAACGGCTTTGTAACCTGATTAGATTCAAATGTGTTAAAATCCTTCTGCCAGCTGATCTAGTTGAAAGTGTAAGAGGTGAGGGCCCTTAAATGAATGTCTCCCACATATGGGACTGGATTGAATTCTCTGTCTAGGCGCAGTAGATATCCATGCAGGTAAAATTCACACATCAAATGTTGATTTGGCACGTCGTGGTGCCTCATTATTCGAAGGAATTGTACACCATTTTCTATTTTATAACTAATCTTGTTTTTGATGCACTCCATGCAGAATAGAAGAAAACAATCATGTAAGAATAAAGAATAACAAGAAGCAGGGGGGCGACATGGCATCACCTCTTGCTCCAAATTAAACATCTGCTCCTTATCCATTTTCAGCTCTACCACTTTCTTTTCCAGCTACTCCATCTCGAGTTGCTACTTCGCATGCCTTAATCTCATGATGTCTATATGCTCCACATATTCAAAAATAGTTGAGGAGGATCATTCCTAAGTTCTTCTGATCTCGTTTTGATACTGAGCCACAGTAGATTTCCATGTCTACACTTCGACCATTAAGGCATGCTCACAGTCTTCAAACAATCGCTCGACCGGGTCTGTTTGAGTAGCAGCAGAGGTTATGGCTGCCTGGTCCATATAAGTCTTTGTTTCTACTCCTATGGCCTTGGACTTTCTAGCTTTCTCCTTGTATTTCTTCATCTGCTCCTGCATTTTGTGTACCTGTTTCCTTAGTTTCCTGACCTCCATCTTAAGCTGCATTGTCTCCTTAAATTGTAGATGATGTTTTTGTTTGAATGGGAGTCTTACGACCTTCTCTCCTGGTTCTTCCATTGGCTCATTCATCGGGACCACTTCGCTTGGTCCCTCCTCTTTGCCTATATCTATTTCCTCTTGTTGCACACTCACTATGACCAGTGGTGCCCTTGCGAGATGCTCTCCTACTAATGTGTCTTTTTGAGTATCATCCACCGCACACAGTTGTAGCTTTTGTGATAGAATTGGAGGAATGGCGAGATCTTCTTCTATACGCCGAAGGGAACGATTTCGCCTTGCTCCTCTTGGAATAAAGGAGAAAAAGGAGGACTGGAAGGGATATTCAATATTCATTCCTGAGTTCAATGTTGGTTCTTGTGGTTCAACGCCAACCTCATGCCCTAGTTCTCCCAGCACTTCTTCCATGGGCTCTATGGTCGGGGTGGTCACGACTAGTTCTCCCAGCACTTCTTCCATGGGCTCTATGGTCGGGGTGGTCACGACCTCTTCTTCATTCTAGTTATCCTCCTCCATCATCTCCATGGTGACAGGAGGTCCTTGTGGAGTACCCTCGGTCACAATATCGACCAATTCACCCACTCATGTCTGTTGCGACCCCACTTCTGTGGTTATCATGCTATCAAATTGTTGTGCTAGTTCCACAGGCGAGGCTAGTTCTTGTGGGATAGCCTCGGCCATGGTACTAGTGGGCCTTTCTATGTCAAATTCCACATCTTCCATTGGTTCCATGGTTTCAACTTGCTATTGGGGAGCAACCTCTTCTTCAAATGCTTCATCTTCCATCTCCATCTCTTCCGGATCCTCTTGGTCAACATAGTCATATTCTCCTGCATTTTCCTCATCTGTGGCTTCTGGTTCATCTTCCCTAGAAGCCACAGTGGCTGCTACTTATTCCTCTGTGGAATCTCGAAACAGTTCCCATGGGATTGCGATTTGTATAATGGAATTCATTCCTAACAGCTGAACTAGCCCATGGTGGGTGATGGTCACCAATACCTGTCGCGACTCCTGAGCCAAATGTGCCATTGGGTGAAGGCTTCTCAATAAGAAATAAGGCACATTCAGTGAGAAAGCCTCTACTTGGGGAAATCACAGGTGAGTTAGTATTTGGAGATGATATTTGAATATGGTGGAGTGTCTCCCTTCGCAAGTCATATATCTCATGACGAACTCTGTAACTTCCTTCCATGGATGCAGCAGTGAATTTCGGCCGTATCCTCGACCCTTCTGCACAATGCTTTATCCTGCCTATAAAAAGGCTTTGGGAAACTCCAGAAGGACAGACCTTCTTGAAAACCATCGTTTTTTGTTTTGAGGGCGTTCACTGACTTCTGCGATGGCTTCCTCTATCACAGGAATTTCAATTCTGCAGACCCGAGAGCTTCCTTCTCTTAAGTTGAGTGCGAATTCCGTCGCAATTTATTCATTCGACCCTTTTAACCTGTCAAACTAAACATTCCAGCCTGTGTTCTCAAAGACCTACCATACCTCCTGATTGTTCAGAAATCTCGTTGTATCTTCAGGTTCATGTTGCACAAATCGTCCACCCATTGCTACAGAGGTGGAGTCAACATGACGAATGCAGTTAGTTGGTAGGGGAAAATGACAGGGCTCCAAATCATTGGCAACTAAAATAATGTCATATCGCTTTTGGGGATGACGGATGAAACAACACTGGTATGTTTGGAAATGATGACAGATTGTGGTGTTACTATCAGAAATTTAATGCAGCGTGTTGGGGAGGTGACTGATTATGACTCTGCGCATACGAGTACGCATTTCAACATATCAAGTTATGATTACGGAGTACCGAAATCATTGGATTCTATTTTTTGAGGATCGTGTGTCATAAATGCTTTTTCATGGTATGCCATCGTTTATTATGACGGTTCCCCCCCCCCAACTTAATTATGTTCGTCCACGACACATTTGGATGTCTTTTTGGAATATTTTAATTAAATCCATAAAAGTCGACGGAGATGTACCTGGGGACCTACCTTATGGTGGAGTAGCAGTAAAAGGTCTGACAGAGTAATGGCAACAAGGCGTAATGACAACAAGGAGTAATAGAAACAGTGAGTAATAGAAATGGTGGAGTAACGCGACGGTGGAGTAGTGGCAGTTGTGGAGTAACGGCACCGACGGAGTAACGGAAGTTGTGGAGTAACAACACCGACTGAGAACCATCGTTGCGGAGTAACGACACCAGTGGAGTAATGGCAGTTGCGTAGTAACGACACCAACAGAGTAACGGCAGTTGCGGAGTAACGACATCAGCGGAGTAACGGCAGTTGCAGAGTAACAGCATCAGCGAAGTAATAGTAGTTGCGGAGTAATGGCACCGACGGAGTAACAACACTTAGTGAAGTAATTAGTACACACCAGTGGAGTAACAACAACATATTTATAGCAGCACTGGTGGAGTAACAGTGTCGAGTGTTACATTTCTCCTGGCCATATTCCTTTGTTATTCCTGCAAAATACAAACAAGTAAGAAATAACAATTTTTGTTTTTTTATTTTTTATTTTTTTTTAAGGCAGAGTGAGAGTGTCCTTCATCCCAACAACCATTAAATCAAATGAGTTAGAAAGGTGTTTGACAAAGGCATTTCTAGAGGCTGGATGGTGGTATAGTTTTAGACGATGTCTGTTTACTAAGAACGAGGTATGATTCTCATCTATTGTAACTAATCTAACCGTTTCATTGTCGAACACTACGTCCACTTGTTATGGCCCCATCCAGCGAGTGCAAAGCTTGCCTTTGAAATCCTTAAATCAGGAATTGTAAAGTAATGCCCAATCTCCCACATGAAACACCTTACTTTTGATGAATTTATCATGCCATTTCATTCTCTGTTGTTGAACAATAGTGGTCTTCTGGACAACTACTAATCGAATCTCGTCCAACTCATTCATCTATTCTAGTTAGTGTTTTTGTGCTTCCGATGGGTCTAGGCCTCCTTCTAGAGCTGTTTTGAGTGCACTGATCTCAAATTCCACTGGAAACAAGCGGACTTTCCCATAGACTAATTCAAATGGTGAAAAACCAGTTGTGTTTCACCATGTTGTTCTGTATGCCCATAAAGCTTCTGGAAGTTTCTGTGCCCAGTCTCGACGATGACTCTCTACTATCTTTGTCAAGATATTTTCTAATACCTTGTTTGTTCTTTCTACTTACCCGTTCAACTGGGGGTGATAGGGGGTTGTCACTCTACGTTTGACTCCATATTTCTGCATCAACTTTCCTATCATGTGAGATGTGAACTATGATCCTCCATCCGACATAATTTCCCTTGGAGTACCATATCGGGCAAAGATTTCTTCGAAAATAAAGTCTGCCACTACTTGTTTTGTTGCTCTTGTGACCTCTCTAGCTTCCACCCATTTAGTTACATAATCAGTGCAGACCAAGATGTAAGATTTCTAATGAGAAGGTGGGTTGAAGGGTCCAACAAAATCAATGGCCCATTTCTCAAACGCTTCAAGTACTATCTAGGGTTGTAGAGGCATTTCATCTGCTTTCTTAGGTTGTCCCATCCGTTGGCAGCTATCACACCTTCGAACATAATCCTGGGCATCATGAAAGATGGAGGGATAGTAATATCCCATTTGCAACACTTTGTGACCTGTTCTTTTATCTGCAAAATGTCCTCCATAGGGTCCATCATGTGCAGCCTTCAGTATCTCATAGATATTATCTTCTGCCACACAACGCCGAATCTGTTGTTCAACCCATGTATGAAAGAGATATCCTGCCATCCATGAATATCGGGTACTCTGGTGAATAATCTTCCTTTTCTCTTTATATGACAGATGACGAGGCACCTTCCCTGAAGCAAGATAATTAGCAATATCTGCATACCACAGAGTGTTAGCAG
>ML817215.1:87311-107610 GCA_009831015.1 Picea engelmannii | reverse complement strand
TACAAGCTTGAAACTTTTCAAGTTATTTTCTAAATCTTCTAGATTATTATTTAATGTGTTGTTGATAAATTAAGATGCATAGATATACAATATTTGATCAATCACACAGAATACACAGAGACACTGATTTTCCTGAGGAAACCCATAAAGGGAAAAAACATCTTCTTCTTCATATGATAAGTAGTCTTTATTTTTTGTACATTATCATTCTTATGAGCACCAACTCTTTGTGAGGCTACCACCTTTGTTTTACAAGATGCAACCTGCTGAGAGAACAAACTCTCTGGTTTCTCTAGCACCCACTAGAAGGAAGCACTAACTTCTTGAGTGTTCTAGCACCAACTGGATGGAAGCACCAAATTCCAGTCACATAGGCACCAACTTGTATAATAGAGAACAACGGTTCTCCCTTGCACCACCCTACCATTCTGGTTTTTCTGGTTGCAACCAAATGGAAGCTACAACTCCCTGTGTTCAAGAACCCACTTGAAACTCTGAGGACAACAGTCCTCCCTAGCACCTCTCTACCACCCTGAGATATAAAACTTTGTTACATAAATTTATTACAGTGATACAATATTTGTCAATTGATTACCAATCTCATCATTGTTCTGCTATACTGCTCTTCTCTTCCTGCATCAATGTATTCCTTCTCACATCATCTTGCACTTTCTCTTGTTTTTCTCTATCTCTGCATGTGCACCTCAACATTCTCTTCTACGAACATGAATAAAAATTGAAGATGCACCTTCTCTTCTTTGTTCTATGTATATTTATCATGCCAATTCCTCTGCCAAATCATGCACACAACTCTTTGCCCTCTCTGGAAATTACAATCTTCGACACTTTTCCATATGTCAATTGTCTCTATGATGAGTCTTCATTCCACTGGTATTTATCTTGAGAATATTTAGCTCATCTGGTGATCACCCTAAATCTCTTCAAATTCTCTAGCAGATACCATCAGTCCATTCCAACACTTACAGAGAGAACCTATGTGCACTCATCCCTTTGGCACCTTTTCCCTTAATGAGAAAACTACATAGTGGGCGCTAGATTTTCTGGCTAAGCCCCTTCCTTTCACGTGACCATGAACTATGATTAGATGCCTATCCAAAAGGCACTTCATGACTTCGTGCATCGGATATTCTATTGCGAGTCACCTCGAATATCCCAGCTCTTGAAACTATGAGGTAGAGCCTAGTGACGCTAGCTATCTCCTTCCCCTATTCTCCTCTGATGTGACCACTGGTTGTGACCACATGATATCAAAGAAATCGCTTCAAAAATTCATGCTTCAGATATTTTGTTGTGAGATACCTTGACTCTCACAACTCCTAAACTTCGAAGTACATCGTGCCAGATCAACAGTCTAATACCCTCAGTGATCCAAATGTTTAGATATCCTCTTCGTACTTCAAGACTTCACGACTGGTGATGTCGAAAGTTAGAGCACTTCCTTTTTTTGAGGTCCAAACTCCCTAACTCTAAACTTTTTCATGCCAGATCAATGGTCCATGACCTTCCTCAATCAATGGTTGTGATCAACTTCGCGAACTCGGACTTCACGAGTTTTCGCTTCTCCTATATCTGATTTCTCAATTTGTGAATCAACATAATGCTCATCTCTCACCATGTGTCCTGCCTCAATGGACGTCCAAGATTCCTTCGCACTTTGCAATGTCAGAAGTTAGCACTTCCTTTCTTTCATTTCCCAATTTTTAATTCTCCACTCTCATTCGATCGATGACCCATGACTTTCCTCGATCCAATGGTCCAGATCTTCAGAGTGCTTGATCCGATGACCATTGTCTCTCCTCCTCCTGAGCTTACAATTTCTTCCGACTTATAATATTTTCTAAGTATTCAAAGGATTTGACCTTTGTTCCTCCTATGAGTCTATCTATTGGACCTCTTCTGCACTTCTGGAAAGTGTTGTCCTTTCTGATCTTTCTTTCCAATGTAATGGTAAATCCGCTATCTCTTCTGAGATTTTGAATTCATTCTGATTCCCAAAGGGTTTCAATCCTTTGGACCTCAAGGGCCTTTCTAGTGCACTCATGGAAGTCATGTGCTCGTCTTCCTGAGCTTGTACACAACAATTCTCGATGTTATCATCGTTGTTTTCCTGTTTTCCATCATTGCTTCCAATATGCCATCGTTGTTGTTTTTCTTTCCATCAATGACAAGCACACTCTTCCTATAAATATGCCAACAATATCCCCCTTTGGTATTGATGGCAACCCTGAAAGGTTGCACTATTCTTCCTAGACCTCCAACTATAGCAGACCACACCTTTTTCTCCCCCTTTGACATCAATGTCAAAGAGAACTAAGAGTGACTCTATTCTCCCCCTGAATCACTCTCCCCCTAATTAGATATACTATGAGCACTCTCCCCCTGATCAGATAGACTATTTTAACTTGATAACATGTCACGCCCAACTTCTTGTGTAGATACTCAAACTGAGATTTTTCAAGTGGTTTAGTGAAGATATCAGTAATCTGATCTTTGGATGGAATATAATGCAAAGAAACAACAGTGTTGATAAATTGTTCCCTCAAGAAGTGATACTTGATGGGTATATTCTTGGTCTTGCAGTGAAATACAGGATTCTTTGACACACTAATTTCACTAGTATTATCACAATGAATTGGAATCAGTGTAGTATATTTGACCTCCAAGTCTGCAAGTGTCTGAATCATCCACAATAATTGGGTACAAGAAGTGGCAGATGTAATGTATTCAACTTCTGTAGTTGATAAGGAAATGGAACCTTGCTTCTTTATCAACCATGCTACAATAGAATATCCTAAGAAGAATGCACCTCCACTCATGCTTTTCCTTTCATCGATGCAATTAGCCCAATCAACATCTGAATAGAATGATAATTGAAAATTCAGATTCCTATGATACCATAGGCCATAGTTCATTGTTCCTTTCAAGTATACTCATTTATGTGTTCTTCAACACCCATTTAAAACATCCATTGTGGCTCAACTTTTCATGGATCAGGTCTTCAAGCTTCATGGCATGTCGCATTCTATTGTTTTTTATTGTGACCCAACTTTCACCCATAATTTTTGGCAAGAACTGATCAAGCTACAAGGAACCCAATTTCATCTCAGCACAACTTATCATCCCCAAACTGATGGTCAAACTGAAGTTGTCAACAAGTGTTTGGAAACATATTTGAGGTGTTTTGCATTGGAAAAGAAAAATTAGTGGGATCAATGTTTACCACTAGCTGAATGGTGGTACAACACTTCATACCATACATCTACTCACATGACTCCTTTTGAAGTGGTATATGGACAAAATCCACCTTCAGTTCTCTCATATTTACTAGGTGTCTCAAAGGTCTAGGCGGTTGATCAAACACTTACAGTTCGAGAGGCTATTCTCCATACCCTCAAAGAGAATTTGGTCATGGCCCAAAATCACATGAAGAAATAGGAAGATAAAGTTCACTCTAAACATCAATTTGTAGAAGAGGATCAGGTGTTTCTTCGACTTCAACCTTAAAAGAAAAATTCCCTCAAGGCTGACCATTTTCAAAAACTGGTGCTCAAATTTTATGATCCTTATATCGTTCTCAAGCGTGTGGGACCGGTGGCCTATTAGTTAACTTTTCCTAGCCATTCTAAGCTACATTTTGTTTTTCATGTTTCCTTCCTAAAGAAGGTGACTGGAACTAAGTGCCAAACTCAAACCAGCCTTCCCGTGTTGGAAGAAGAAGACTCCATTTGGCTACATCCAAAAGCAATTTTGGACCAGCATGAGTGTCGCCTGCATTAGCAAACCATCAAAGAAGTGTTAGTCCAGTGGAAATATACAAACCTAGTAGATGCCACATGGGAACCAGCTACCATTTTGAAACAATTTCCACATCTCAAGCCTTGAGGACAAGGTTATTTTTAAGGGAGAGGACATGTTAGGGACTTAACCCCTCACATAGGTAGAATAATATATTCTGATTTAATAAAGGTCAATATTAATAAGGCATAGAAATAAGGAAGAATAAATCAAATGTAAGAAGACCTAATAGAATCTTTCGCTTCTAGAAGGATCTTCCTCTAGATGGTTCTTTTGATAGACATATTTAGTATAAATAGAAGTCAAGGGTAAGAGAAATATTGTCTTGGATATTATTCTAATAGATCATTGTTCTTCTCAAGGTTGCCCCCTCGAAGAGGCAAGTGAACATTTCTCTTAGTAATCTAATTTCTCTTTCTGATGTTATTTTGGTATCATTTTGGTATTATTGTGGTGTTGTTATGGTTATATTGTTTCTCGTCTTCCATTTCTAGCATTTTATTTATGTTTGCATACTTTTTATATCTGGAATATTACATGTTGGACATTGGGTAGTCGTGGATTGTTGATCCACCCTACCTCACGAGTTCATTAATCCAGAACTCTGAGAGATTGTTGTGATGTTCTTTGAAAAATTTTGAAGTCGGAGGCCCGAAGTCCCGAGTAAGCACCTATTGAACTAGAGCTTGGCCACAACCCATGGTCACATAGGTTGGGGGATAAGAGGAAGGGGATAGTGCCCGAAACTTATTGCAGAACAGAGCAAAGTTTAGAAAGAAAATATCTGTGGGGATTCTTGATTGCTGGAGAACCGCAGAATGAAATCTGAAAGTTTTCTTGAATAAGATTGGTTTATGGATATTGTGGAATTTGTTAAGGACTGATGGCCTGACCAATTTCAGTTGACTGCACATTGTGTTTGTAGAGTTAACGATTGTAAGAACCAAACCAAAATGGAGGAGGCACAAAATGCTTCTAGTTTAGAGAATGAAGCTAGATGAATGGATGTCCATTTGGGAGTTGAAGGATCAAACTCCAATGGGCATGTAGAAGAGATATATAAAGAGGGAAACATAAAATCATTGAAATATTGTAGAAAGATGTCCAAACTCACTAATCAGATAACATAAATATCATGAAAGCCAGATATCAACACGGAGAATTCAACATAAAGTTGATACAAAGCATGGAAAGGATAGAAAAGAAATTGGATAAGGAGAGTGACTCTAGTAAATCAGGAAGCCACAGGTCTCCTGATGAAAAGAGGAAATAAAGCAGTGTTGGCAGACACAATCATCACTCCCAAGGGCACTCTTAGAGGAGGGAACACAGTAGTTCAAGCCCATCTCCTACCAGAAATCATAGGAGATCTAGATTGGATGAAATGAAGGGATAAATGAGCCATAAGGAGGAATATGTTGAGACATGGATTCTTGGCATGAGGAAATATTTCCAACTGCAGAATTACTCCTCACATGTAGAAGGAAGAATTGCAATGTATCAATTGAAAGGAAAGGCATCCATGTGCTGGGATCAACTTGTGTAGGTTCAACACATTAAAGAGAAAAATGTTACTTAGAAGTAATTCAAGAAGTATTTCGAAAATAAATACTTAACTAAGAGATACTATGACAAAAAGATGAAAGATCTCTTTGAACTCAAGCTCAGTAGTATGTCCATTGATGAATATGAGTGAAGGTTTTTGGAATTGTTGAAGTATGTCCCTTTCATCAACGATGAGACTGTCAAAATTCAAAGGTATTTGAGTGGAATTCCACCTTCCATCAATGGCAAGATTCAGTATGATGATCCTAAAACTATGGAAGAAACTATAAGGAGAGCAAAATTCCTATATGAGCAACAAAGAGAAAATCCCACTTTCCGGAAGGCTTGGGATGACAATAAGAAGTTCAAGAAAGAGCAGAGATAGAAGGGAAACAAGCCTCCCTTTTTTAGAAATAGTCCTCAAGGAAAACCATATTTTAGAGAGTAGATAATGGCTGAGGTAGGGGGACAAAGACTAATGAAGATGCCCATTCAATGTTGGGGTTTTTAGGGAGACCACAAGTATAGATATTGTCCCCAAAAAAATATAAAAATGAGAGTTTTCCACAATGTTCAGCAAGCAAAAACAATGGAAGACATGGGCAGTACAATACCAAGGATCTATGCATCCCTGGACAAAAAACAAGTTGAGTTTCAATCACACATGATTGAAGTTGAAGGTATGATCAATAATCAAGCTGTTACTATTTTAATTGATTCGAGGGATAGTCATAGTTATATAGATCCCAAGATGGTGGAAATTTTGCATTTGCCAATAAAAGAGCATGGAAAATCTTGGTTAGTGAAAATGGATACAAGAGCCAAAATAATTTTTTCTGAGTTGGTTAAGTCCTGTCCAGTGGACATGAACGGGCTGAGCACAAGGGCTGAATTGAAAATCTTACCTTCAGGTTCCTATGACTGCCTAATTGGGATGGATTGTTTGGACCAACACCATGCCATATTAGACTGTCATAACAAGGAATTCACTTTCCTGGATGAGGAAGGAAATCAGAGAACATTCGAAGGAATTCCTAGAGCATTTGCTATCAGAGAAATATCAGTAATGCAGCCAAAGAAGTGCTACAGGAAAGGCTTCCAAATATTTACAACTCAGATGGATAAAGAACCTAAGGATAAGGTGTCAAATATTGAATACCATGGAGTATTAAAACATTTTGAGGATGTATTCCAAGAGGTACCCAGACTACTCCTGAAGAGAGATATAGATTTATCTATAAACCTAATTCCTGGAGAAGCTCCAGTGTCAAAAACTCCTTAAAGAATGAGTACACCATAGCTAAAATAATTGCAGTTGCATCTTGAAGAACTTCTAAAGAAGGGGTATATATGCCCAAGTGTGTCAGATTGGGGTTCCCCAATCCTATTCGTGAAGAAGAAATATGGGACATTGAGATTTTGCATTGATTTCAGAAAGTTGAATAAATTTACTATAAAGAACAAGTATCCCTTGCTAAGGATCGATGATCTCTTTGATCAGTTGAATGATGCCAAGATATTTTCAAAAATAGATCTTAGGTCAGGGTACCATCAGTTAAGGATAAAGGATGAAGACATTAGCAATACCTCCTTCAGAACAAGGTATGGTCATTATGAATTCACAGTGGTTCCATTTGGGTTATCAAATGAACCCGCTATTTTCATGTGCCTAATGAATGGTGTATTCAGGGAATATCTAGACAAGTTTGTCATAGTCTTTTTGGATGACATCCTGGTGTATTCCAAGTCAAAATAAGAGAATGAACATCATATGAGAATGGTGTTTCCGGTGCTAAGAGAGCACCAACTATATGCGAAATTGAGAAAGTGTTCATTTTATCAAAAGCAGATCCATTATTTGGGACATATCATTTCAAAAGATGGGATAGTCATGGATCCTGAGAAGATTGAATCCATAAGAGAATGGTCAGTGCCGAAGAATGTGATAGAAGTCAAATCCTTTATGGGTCTAGCTGGCTATTATAGGAGATTCATTGCAGGGTTCTCAAGAATAGCTTACCCCATTACTTCCTTGCAAAGGAAGGAGTAGAAATTTCAATGGACGAATGAATGTGAGAGAAGATTCCAGCAATTGAAGCAGTTGTTAACCAGTGCTCCAATCCAGAGTATTGCAGATCCTAATGAAGATTTTGTAGTGTGTATAGATGCATGAAAATAAGGACTAGGAGGAGTACTCAGTCGGAATGGGTTTGTGGTATGTTATGAATCCATAAAGTTGAAGGATCATGAAAAGAACTATGCAACTCATGATTTGAAGTTGGTGGCCATTGTACACGCTCTAAATAAATGGAGACATTACCTCATGGGAAAGAGGTTTGAACTGAGGACAGACCATAATGATATGAAGTATTTGTTTGATCAGCCAACCTTAAATGCTAGGCATAGTAGATGGTTGGAATTCCTTTGTGAGTATGACTTTGATATCAAGCGTATCAAAGTAAAGGACAACAAAGTAGTTGATGCACTCGGCAGAAGAGTGCATGAACTACATGCTACGACCATTAGCATGTATATTAAAGGCATAATTTCATAAGCTGCAAATGCAAATTTGCAGTACATGGAATTGGTGACAAAGCTACATCAAGGTAAGATGCTATAGAAAGTGGAAGATTATAGATTGGAAGTTGATGAAACACTCATGTACAAAAAAAAAAATTATGTACCTAATTTCTAGGAATTGGGAATAATGATCTTGAAAGAAATGCATAATATGCCTTATGTTGGGCACCCTGGATATCAAAATACAGTGGCAGCAGTTAAGAGCCATTACTTTTGTCCATGTATGAAGAAGGAAATTGCAAAATACATCACTAGATGTATGGAGTGTCAGAGGTTCAAAGCTGAACATAGGCATCCGACAGATTTGCTACAGCCTTTACCCATTCTTGAGTGGAAGTGGGAAGTGGTGACAATGGATTTCATCACAACATTACCCGAAACAAATAAGACACATGATTCCATAATGGCGGTGGTGGATAAGCTTACAAAAGCTTCCCATTTTATTCCATTGAAGACTACTCGCAAGGTAGAAAATGTTGTCAATATCTATATAAGGGAATTAACACGATTGCATGGTATTCCCAAGACAAATGAGTCTAACAGAGACCTGAAATTTACCTCAAAGTTATGGAAGGGGTTATTCAAAGGGTTCATAATGAATTTGAAATTCAACACTGCTTATCATCCCAAGTCTGATGGGTAGACAAAAAGGGTGAACCAAGTGATAGAAGATATGCTAAGGATGTATGTGATGGAAAAACCATCTAAATGGGAAGACTACCTACACTTGGTAGAATTTGTCTACAACAATGGGTATCAAGCATCACTGAAGATGAGTCTGTTTGAAGCACATTATGGAAGAAAGTGCAACACACCAATAAGATGGGATAACCCAACTGATAGGACAGTAGTTGGGCTAGAGTTTCTAAAGGAAATGGAAGATCAAATGCTAAAGATTAAGTAGAATTTGAAGGTTTCCCAAGACAGGAAGAAAATTTATGTTGATAAGAACAAGACCCACAGGGATTTTAAAGTGGGTGATCATATTTTCTTGAAAGTGAAAGCCAACAAAAGTTCCCTGAAACTAGGGAACTGTTCCAAGTTGGCAGCCAAATATTGTGGGCCATTTGAAATGCTATAAAGGATTGGACCAGTTGCATATATTCTTACATTTCCTACATCCATAATTTTACATAATGTGTTTCATGTTTCATTGCTTAAGAATTATATACATGATCTTAATCACGTGATCCATTGGAATGTGATTAAGGTGGAACAAGAAGGCATCTTGTAGGTGCATATAGTGCGCATATTGGACTGGAAGAGAAAGCAGCTCTGAAATCGAGCCATAGGGCTTGTAAAGGTCCAATGGACCTAGTATGGTCCTGAGGACATGACGTGGGAGCATGAGGATGTTATGTGGGAAGAATACCCACATATTTTCGAAGATTTTGAAAATCTTGTTGATTCTATGTAAATAAATTGCACTAAGGACAATGCAAAAATAAGGGGAGGGGATTGTAATACCCCAAGCCGAGCCCCTATGAAATGTATTGATGTTTGTAGGCTGGTGAGCCAAGTGTTGATAAGTTGGTAGGCTTATGTGTTATTAGGCCAGAGATCCTAGGCGTTAAAGGCCATAAACCTAATTTTTGTATATGTAATTATGCTGATCATTAATAAAATTTATACATCATTACGTATAGACCGACCACGAAGAAAGAGTGATGGGGGATGAAGCTCCACTAGGATGGGTAAGGGAGAGGGGGATGAGAGGTTGGAAGAGAGGATAAGATTAAGGACTTAAGTCCAAGAGAATAATAATTTATTAATATTCCAAAAGATGATTATAAGGATATGTTTTTATCCTAAGTTTCTTTGGGAGGACGGGTGACTTCCAAATGGAAAGGAACGTGCTTCATGGGCAACATGTGTTGGCTCAAGAACATGCATTTTAAACTGGAAATTCATCTTTTTTGTGGGGTTCATTTTCTTTTCTTCCATCCCTCACCTAACTGGGGGGCCTCCATCATTAACGTCTACATATTTCATGCACCTCTGAAACCAGTAACCCATGAAGTTGAACTATGTTTTTCCTATGAAGCCCAACATATTTTTACTTTCCAAAACCGTGTTGTGCCTTACTGAATTGTGGTTGCTTTCATTCCCTGAGTTATATTGAGCTTTGTTGTTGTCCTCACCTTGCTGGAAATTGAGTGGAAGCTGGTTGAAGAAGAGGGTTAGTAGGACCGTGGTTAAAGAAGCGAGTTGTCATGATCGTGGTTGAAGAGGAAGGTTGTTAGGTGTGTGAGAAGCTCTCTCCAAGTGAGAGAGTTTGTTGGGAAGTAATTTTCTCCTAGAGAGAGTCCAGAACCAGCTACAGAGCTCTGAGAATGTTTGATTTGGCCTATTGCCGAGACCCTGAAAGGGGAAGTGGAGCAGTCGATGGACTGTGGAATGGTGAAGGTGCATATTCCTGGGGTGGAACAAGCATGTGGGGAATGAGAGTCCATGAGAAGTGGGGGTAATAAGGCTCCTGGAGAGAATCCTTCCATGATGAGCAACATGGTCTAAGGCTGGGAGGTTCATGGAAAGTCTACACACAGTTGGTGTACTTTAATTGAAAGATAAGGACCTATCCCCATGTTCAATTACATGTTATGTATATGTACATGTGTTATAATTGATGAATATTGTCTATATATGTTGTTATATTATGGGTTTTCTTGTGAGTACTGCATGTATGATTTTATTGTTACTTCTGCATTAATCTATGTATGAATTACTATCAACTCCAGCAAGAGTCTGTATGGTAGCAATAATTCTTTTTTATTTGTTTTAAATCCATTAGACATGCATGTTATATATATATATNNTGTATGTATGTATGTATGTATGTATGTATGTATGTATGTATGTATGTATGTATGTATGTATGTATGTATGTATGTTCCTTTGTGGCATTGCCTGGCCTGTTGGTGACTGGGGATTTTACAAATTGTATCAGAGCAGTAAAGGCAAGGATAAGTTTGTTTGGGTAGCATTACCCGACAGGGGTCGGTGGTCGGGGACATTACAAATTGGTATCATAGCTAAGTGAAGTGTCAAACTAGTGGTGTTCCCTGGCCTATTGGTGGTTGGGGACGTTACACCAAGGGGAAGGGGGATGTAATACCCTAGTTTTAAATATTAGAGTAGATTATATTAAATTATGTAATGTTGTAATTATATAGATACAATTAGATGTACCAAGAGAGGTGGGTTGATTTGTAATGACCCCACAATGTACATATATAAATACCTTGTAATATTTTTATCTTGAATCCAAAGAGAAAGGCCCAAATAATGAATGGCTACGAGTCCAAGTTGTGAGCTTAGTTAGGATGTTATTCTTGTAATCCAAAGGCACCCCAATATAGATATATTATAATGGTGTACTTTAGTTTGTGTTTATATGTTATGAAGAAAAAGAGGAAATATAAGGTATATTACAAAAACCATTAAAATTGTTAATACAGAGCACAAGGGAACTATGATCCCAAGGGAGAGGAAGAAGAGAGGGGAAGAGGAAAAGGAATCCATGGGTAAAATTTTCCTTTCCACATGTCCTTTGGATAATTCACTATTTTTTTTACCATGTTTTATTAAAAATATCGCTAACCACTTTGACCATATGTATGTCTAAAGGAAAATTGATTACATTTATGGGAGGGCATCTATGCCTTATGAAACTAAAAGTATAATAGTACCAATTTTCCTCTTGGATCTTCCTTATTTCATTCTTCCTCTATTATGAAATGAAAATTATGTAAGCTCCCAAGTCTAAAAAGTATTCCCATGAATGTAACCCATGCCAATAATTCATGGGTTTGAGAGGATGTGTGGGTATAGAGTAAGTGAAATTCTTAGGTGGCATGTAGAAGATGGAAAAATATTGATCCAAGAGAGGAACCCATGGTTATAAAGTGAGAAGAGTGGAAGGGGATAAATAGATTAAGGGGAAAAATCCATAGTTAAGCGCGCTTGAGCCAGAGGATTCCTAGTATAGGTGACCACCCAGGAAGTTCTAGTTATTGGGTGCAAGTCCCAGAGGTGATGATTTATTGTATGTGTTTAATTATATTAGTTTCAATCCCACTTCTTCACTCATTTGGGCATCATTTGATGCAATGATTTCTAAGTAGATTTTTCAAAATCATGAAAAATTGATCAATTGTGAGTATTACTCATGGATATGGGTCATGCATTAATGAATTACTCAACGCAGTTGATCCTGAAAATGATATCTCATATGTTTCACTGTGAAATCCCTTCAATGTTTAAATGAAAAGAGTGAGGGGAGTTCTAACTAAATATTTCATAAGGCACAATAATTACTAAGGTTTTACAAATGGGGTAGAAAGATAAGTGGGCTTGATTGTGGGGAAAACTCCACAGTTAAGAATGCTTGAACTAGAGGAGTCTTGGGTCGGGTGACCACCCAGGAAGGCCTAGTTACTGGGTGAAAACCCCAAAGGTGATTATTGATGCTATGTGATTCATTTAAATAGTTTCAATCACACTTCTTCACCCATATGAACATCACCTAATGTAATGAGTGCTAAGTGGACTATTCAAAATCATGAGAAACTAGTGATTTGAAACTAATAAGCATGGATATGGGTCATAGATTAATGACTTAATCTACACAATTGATCTAGAAAATTATAGCTCATATGTTGCATTGTGAAATCCCATAGATGCTTAAATAAAAAGAGTGAAGTGATATCTAACTAAAAAGTTTACAAGGCACAATAATTTCTAAGGTTTCATAGATGGGGTAGCAAGCTAAGTGAGCTTAATTGTGGGGAAAACTCCACATTTAAGTGTGCTTGATCTAGAGGATTCTTGGGATGGGTGACCTCCTAGGAAGTCTTGGTTACCGAGTGCAAGCCTTAGAGGTGATGATTGATTCTATGTGATTCATTTCACTAGTTTCAATCCCACTTGTTCACCCCTATGAGAATCATGACCCAATGCAATGAGTGCTAAGTGGACTATTAAATATTATGATAAATTGGTTAGTTGTGACTAATACGCATGTATATGGGTCATGTATTAATGACATAATCTATGCAGTTGATCCCAAAAATGCTAAAATTCCTAATGAATTTTGTAGCGAAGAAGGAAAACACTTGAGTTGGTTTTGTTGTTGGTTAAGAGGAAGGGTTATATGTCTAATTAAATATTGTTAAGGTACTTGGAGTACAATATGTTATGGGATTGATTGAGTCTGGTGTATTGTGGTTTAGATTGAATGAGAGACATATCCTATTGACTTTCCTTTGTCATTGCAATATCATAACCCAACTTATGGATGGCATTTAGCATGGATGGCTATAACTATGAGGTGGATAACTCCTCCATAAATGGTTTGTTGGATAATATTCTAAGGAGACATTTGTAATTGTTTCTATATCTACATGTATATGTCCATTTTACACATCTAACCTTTAATATTTCTTAAATTTAGTTTAATATTTGAATTGTGTACATTAAATTATTTATGTAATATATATTATATTTGAAGAATATATTATTTAACTCATTTTCAAATTAACTTACATTACAATTTTATGGGTTCTATTGGAATCCCCACTTTGAATTACTATTCCAATGGGTAATTAAGGAAATGTTTTATTGGAGTGCCTTGTTGGAAAATTGTGGAAATTTGGGTATATTATAAGCACCCACCTCTAAGAATAATTATCCATGAAGGTAACCTTGAATCATGATACAAGTCCTCTAATTGGAATATTTTTCAAAGGATTCAACTAAAGGCCCAATTTGAGGTTCGATACTCCAAGGATAAGTTTCCTCACATAAGCAATGTTTCTAGGATGAGAGCCATGGTCTTGTTCTTTTAAGGACATACCTCTAAAGCACACAAGACATTAAGGAATTCATAAACAATGAGGCATACCTTCTAGTTATAAGGTTTGGCCTTATAGTGGGTCAAGGGCCTTATTTCATGGTTTGGCATAGATGGGAAGGTTATCCTCACACATGATGTGCCAAAAATGTAAGGAATTGCACCTTGAATCACCCCCCTCTGAGGGAAATTAGGGATGAAGGTTTCCTCAAACATGAGACAAACCCTATGGATAAAATCATTTTCCAAGAGTGGGATAAGGGTCTAATTCTAGGGTCTATCACACAATTTAATAATAAGATTTACCAAAGCATGCCTTAAAGCTAAAATGCAAGGGATCTCACCTTTAAGTACCTACCTTTAAGGGACATTAACCAAGAGGTTGGACTAGGACCATAGATAGGCCCTTTAGATGGAATAAATGACTAAGCATGGAAAAATACTATAATTGTATGGTTTGGTGCACTATGGAAGAGTATCCACTCCCATGTCATGCTTCAAGGATGGCTTCTCCTTCAAGAATCCACCTCCAGGGTAAATTATCCATGAAGGAAACTCATACTATGAGACAACCCCTATGTATGGAATATTTGGCTAAGGAGTGGGATAAGGACCTAATTCTTAGGTTTGGTGCACTAAGGAAGTTTCTCCTCACATAAACAATTCTTTGATTCCTTACATATGGTCTTGATTGAAGAGACAAGCTCCATGAGTGTTATATGTCCTTGAGAAAGAGGATGGCACAACAAGGATGGGATTCTATCCTAGGACATCATTAAGGGCTCAAAACTATGGGATTTGGCCTAAAACACAACTTTTAGGGATTTTGGGAAATTAGTTAAGCATTGGGACATGACACAAGCCCTATATAAGGAGTCTTTAGCTCATGATATAATATTGTATGTATTATGAAGTTTGAAGAACTAAGGAAGAGTCTAATCAAAGAAAAGACACACTTCAAAGAAAAAATAAAGGGTTTAGGTCATAAATGTAATTTCTATGGCTGAAGGAAAATTCACATAGCCCTAGATAATTATGCAATCCTTTAGAAAGTAATATTTGGACCACATATGGAATATGCATTGTATTAAGATATGGGACACCATGGAAGTGTGTCTTTGATCAAGGAAACATGCAAGGTTAAAATTAGGGTCTTAGACCCTACAAAGTTATTGCATAATTAGTTGGACTAGCATGGTGTCTCAAACCATGCCATGAGTCTTGTAAATGAATGTTTGGCCAATAAATGACATAATGGGCCTATGATACGCTTAATAACTGAATTTTGTTTTTTGGGGGGAAGTAGTGACCAATCTCATGGATTAAGAAGTTGTTTGGAGGCAAAATGAAAGCATTGACTTAAACACACCATTTCTCTTATGACTTCTAGATAATGGGCTTAAAAGATCAAGTGTTAGTTAATGTGTATGCTTACTTTTAATTTAATACATCTTGTTATTTGAGAGAAAAATTCATAGTAATTAATGGATACAAAATATTCATAATTTTAAATTTATATATCTTGTTATTTGAGAGTAAAGTTCATAGTAATTAATGAATATAGAATATTCATAAGCAAAAATGCTTTAGAATAATGTCCTATAAAGATACAAGAGAAGGAGAAGGGAGTTTTAGGGTTTCATAGAGTCATTAACCTTCCTAAAAAACAAATTTATTAGTTATCTTTTAAGCTTCATTTCAAAATTCAAAGTTTCATAATATTTTTTAATTATACATAAAATAGTCATTTATTATAAAAAAAAACAAATATTTATGAAATCAATTTTAAAAAATAGTAAATTTTTTATTTTTTATAAAAAAATATCTTTAATCATTAAAACAAAATATAATTTATTCATGGTAATTCAACTATACAAACATTTATCAATTTTTTTTTAATAATCATATTTATAAAAGATAAATAATATGAAATGATAAATTTCATCTCTTAAATTATAGTTTTTTGGTTCATTCTAAGCATAAAGATGGAAAAATCTAATTGTAAAACTGCATCAGTTCAAACTCCTCCCGCATAAACCATTTGAGAAATAATGTTTCATTATCAATTTATATTCTATACCCATAAAATTAAAAAAAAAAAAACTACACATATCTCCCAACACCTTCGTCAAGTTAAAAGAAACGAAAAATGCAAATTGGCCTTTACAATGGTGCTATAGATGTGTTGATGTGGCATTGTACCGTTAGAAAGGGTTTTCAACAGGAGTTAAAGGTGTTGGGTAAGCCCAGGGAGCTTTTTTCAGAAGAGAATTTGGGGAGCTTTTTCCAGAAGAGAATTTGGGCAGCTTTTTGGCCAGTTATCCGTTGATCAACGATTAAAAGAGGTAATTTATAATATGGATTTCAACCAAATAAAAAGGATATTTTAAAACCATCTTGGATTCTTCCCGAATTTATATTCCAGCCATCATTTTGAAGGACTTGAAGGACACATAAGATGGTATTCCGGCCAATAGTTTGACAGAGATGCAAGGAGATGACATTGGATCTGATAATAAAAAGAAGATGTTGGAATTATAATATTTGTTTGAAGGACACGTAAGATGGTATTTCGACCAATATTTTGACAGAGATGCAAGGAGATGATAGTGGATCTGATAATAAAAAACGTTGGAATTAGAATGTTTGTGACCGATGATAGTGGATGTGATAATAAAAAGCAAACGTTGGAATTAGAATGTTTGTGACTGTTTGAAAGGGAGGATATAAATCATTTGAGACAACCAACCTTGTACTAGTTTCATCTCATTCTCTGTAATTTGCATTGGTTTATTTTTGTTGTTTTTTTTCTTTTACGTTTGGTTTGTATCAACTTTCTTTCTCTGTATTCGCATGGCTAAGCATGTTTGTAGGGTTTTATAGTCCATTTTATTTACCTCGGTTTTGGTTGTAGTTGGTTTTCCCAGTTGATCTTTTTGTCATCTTTTTTTGTTTGTCTTTGCATAATTTAGTTTACCAATTTGATTTTGTAGCAGAATATAAACAGGGGAGATGAAACCTGTGATCTCAGAGGAGAATAAATTGTTACATTGAAGATATGATATTGGAAGGTGGAGAGATGATATTGGAAGGAGCTAATGATAAGTGAAATCGAACCACTTCTTCCTCTGTCACTTTTGTTGACACAGAGCGTCTCACCAGAGATATCTCCTACAATGAAGCACACCAGAGATATCTCCTACAATGAAGCAGGTCACTATGAACCCCATCAAGGCCATTTAAGGTTGGTAATCTCTACCCATTCTTACATTTTATTTTTAAAATTCTTCTTCGCTCTCTTGAGGGATTTATGCATTTATTGTTTATGTTAGGTCTGTGTTTGAGATTCACATCATGCAGAGCTTTCTGATATGAGATTCATTGTTTTATGCATTGAATTTTATAGCCATGTCACCGCATTGAGTATGTTGCAACTGTATTAATAATGGGTGTCAAATAATGTGAGTCCCTTGTGGTTCTTTTCTTTTCTGTTGCATTTTCTATGAAGCATGTATATAATTCGAAACAACAATGCATGTTGATTTTTATCATAATTTGAAACAATAATGCATGTTGATTTTCATTGATGTTATTGCTTTGAATGGATGTGAAGTCATAATAGTATATTGCATTTTATTTCAAGGCATGGAGCGTATGCATTTTCATTTTATTTCAAGGTAGTGATCGTATCATTTTATTAAGTGGTGCATGAAGTTTGTCTAGGAACGACATGATGAAGCAATTACACCTAATCTTGAGAATGAACACTAGCACACTAGATTTGTAGCTTATATAATGTTATCCAAGCTTGATCCTGTAGCCCTAGCCTTAAAGACATTGGATGCTTTAATTGTAGTTGAAATTGTGTGCATAATAGTAGGAATCGTTTTTTATGTTTTTCTCCATTGAAATCTAAGTTTTAACTTGAGTTCCTGAATGATGAACTCCTAGAGGATCACGCTTAACATTTAATTTAAAGGTGGAAGTGCATAAATTCACTGATATTGGAAATAACTTAAGTAAAAAGTAGAGCAATGTAGAGACATTTTTCAATTTACAAGACATTAATAACAGAGGATGAGCTTACTATGATTGTTTAGTTAGTCCAATATAATGGTATTGATGCTTTAGAGGTCCAAGAAACCTGAGAATATGTCTCCACTCCAATGGCACTAGGTACAATTTCAAAGAATCTGTCTCCACTCCAATGGCACTGGGTACAATTTCAGAGATTTAGGAAAACTATTCCTTAATGATAATGTCGATGAGTATTCAAACTTGGCTATCAAGAGTCGATGCAAGCTAAAGGCCATTCTTCTCAAATTATTTAGGAAAATAGTACCTTAATGATAACTTCGATGGGTATTCAATCTTGGCTATCAAGAGTATCGATGCAAACTGAAGAAAAAATTCTTCTAACTTTTCCTGTGAATGATTCTTTGGACTGTGAAGGTTTTTCACAAATCTCTTCAAAACTACAACGAATGTATCAAAAGTTTGCATGCTAATATTAAGGTTACCTATTTATGATTAAGTTACATGTTTAGGTTGTAAACTTAGGGTCCAATTACATGCTTAGCTTTTTATTCAAAAAGCATGTGAGTATTGCTATATATACTAAAAAAAATATAAACATCCAAGATAACAGAGCATTTAAGTGATCAGTAAAGATTTACTTACTAAAGAACCAAAACAGAAACAGAGCATGGGAGAAATAACATCCAAGATAACAGAGCATTTAAGTGATCATTAAAGATTTACTTACTAAAGAACCAAAACATAAACAGAGCATGGGAGAAATCATTAAGAACAAATTAGCCACTAAAGAAATCTCCATCAGCTATGATATTTATTTGACTTTATTGTTGTCAAAGGGCCTCAAATAGTGTAAACAAAGTTTCCATAAGATTCTATGGTTGACCTTCTAGATATATCAAGACCAGTTCATGCCTGTGAACATATGATAGCTTTAAACAGTTTCATCCATGAATTCTATTATATTCAGCCTTTGTCTCTCCCTCTACACCTGAATATTATGTAAGAGTGTAATACATTATATGATATAGAAAGGGAAAGAGACTCAAACATGTGATATGCATTACACATAACCAATGTACAAACATTTAGATTCATTATTCGTTTCATACAAGTACAACTGTTTTCTATGTTTTCTATTCATTTAGAACTAATAAAAGTACAACTGTTTTCATTGTTGAAATCTGAGTTTTGACTTGATCTGTTGAAGTAAGAACTAATAAAATATCCACATGTACCACTTAAAAGTAGCATTGCATAAATTCATTAATAATAGAAATAATTTTAAATAAAAATTTGAGCAATACATTTCAATTTGAATGACAAATATAAAACGAAAGATGAGAAACCAACCTGATACTTTGACTCTAGTTCCACTCCAATAGCAGAGGGTAAAATTTAAGGGATTGAATGCCAGTGTGAAAGAGCATACCCTCCCAATGTCAACACATTACGAGTTTAATTGGGAAAGAGTTTGTTAATGATGAAAGTGGCTCAACCCATAGTGCAGTGGACGGTCAATAATGGTGTGATATGAGGATAAGGTATGTTGTTTATCAAGATAATGTTAATGGGGTTCAAAGTTGGCTATTAAACAATGTCTGGAAGAACTAAATCAATGGATGAAAGCTAAAGAACTGATTCTTCTACTCCACCCTTTCAATAATTATTTGGAATGCGAAGGTATTGCACATGTCTCTTCAAAACTACAACCAAAGGATCAAAACCTTAAGTGCTTAGGTCAAATTATATGCTTAAGTTGTAAAATTAGAATCAAATTAAATGCCTTGGTCATGCTTTTCAACAAAAACCATTTCACTATCCAAGATGATAAAAAGAATCAGAATAGAGCATAAGAGAAATATTTCTTTACTAGTTTTTAAATCAGAACAGAGCATGAGAGAAATCATCATTAAGAACGGATTACCCATCAATTATGTTATCTATTTGACTCTATGGCTATCTAATATCAGGCTATGTGTTTTCTGTTTAAAAGAGGGTTTAAGAGTGTAGGTTAAAGTTAAGTTGGCATCACATATTAGAATGTACTGCTACTGGAAAACAACTAACTGTATTAAGGTGGGTTACAGAGATACCATCTATAAGAAATCTAGTGCTTAGATAGTTTTTCTCTAAGAGAAGGGGTCAAAAACAATATACAAAGAGACAAGCCAATCCATGAATACTCGTGTAGAGGCAACCTCCTCAAATTGTCTCCACGAGCAACTTATAGAGAAGGGGTCAAAGAAGGAGCCTTGATTGAATCAAAACCTTAATAGTTCCATTGAGTCCCACAAACTCTTCGATGGCCCTTATCCATCCCTGTCAAGTCTAAGTAATTGAAGAAAATGTCCAGAATAGGAAAGACCCAGTTTTTTAGGCACTTTTGTTTAAGGAAAGATCTATCACTGACATTGTAGGTTTTCCAATTACAACATAAAATAAAAGCAGGTCTCTTTTTTAGTGACTACA
>ML817215.1:45218-73506 GCA_009831015.1 Picea engelmannii | reverse complement strand
CTTTTGAATTGTTCGATATATTATTTAGAGGATTGTATTCCATGTATTTTGAGATTATCTAATTATCTATATTAAGTGACTAATTACACTTTTAAGAATAGTCTAATAATGTTGGTCCTTCCAATAAACCAATCCCCATTACCAATAAATAAATAAATAAATAAATAAATATATATATATATATATATATATATAAAACTTTTGAATTGTTCGATATATTATTTGGAGGATTGTATTCCATGTATTTTGAGATTATCTAATTATCTATGTTAAGTGACTAATTACTCTCGTAGTCTCATTTCAAACAACAAAGCAATATGATTAATGTTTTGTTGGCGATTTATTATTCTTAAGTAATATTCTCCAATATTTTTGTTGAGTAATGTTGTACATATCGGTTTGTTGTTTTTTCTAGGCTAAAGATATTTAATGTGAAAGACTTTTAACATTAAGTATCATTTTACTCTTGAAGAGAACGAGGAGGTCAACTATAAAAATCAATGGATCTTCGAATTTGTTTAGAAACGAATATTTATAGACTTTTCTTATTGGGATTCCTTAAATTCGTCTGATAATATGGTCAAACTTGAACATTAAGGCCATTTCTTTGTTGTAGCTGAATCATTTTGTAAAGATCTCAAATGAAACTTCTATAATAGTATTTGGCTTTTTGAAATTATGATAAATAGTGCAAATACTTTTCTGTCAACTCTACTATGTGATTTATTTTTTCCCTTTATAAATAACAACTTTCATGTCAACTCTAATTTGTCCTTTAATTTTTTTTTGAAGTAATGTTTATTTTAATAAAAAAAAAATTTAGAACATGGTAGATTTGATCGCTCAAATAGTCTTTGTTTTTGTTGGATATGACACCAGTTTGCATACGATGTGAGGTTACTTTGGTTTTTAATTTTTTTAATTAGTAAGAACTTTTTATATATTTTTCAAAGTGGTAAAATGCAAAAGTTTACAAAATTCTTGAGCGGACAAGGTTTTTTTAAGTAATGTTTATTTTAATAAAAAAGGAAAATTAGAAAATGGTAGATTTGATCGCCTCAAATAGTCTTTGTTTTTGTTGGATATGACACAGTTTGCATAGGATGTGAGGTTACTTTGGTTTTTAATTTTTTTATTAGTAAGAATTTTTTATATATTTTTCAAAGTGGTAAAATGCAAAAGTTCACAAAATTCTTGAGCGGACAAGGCATGTATATGATATCCAAAAACTTTCATTATATTAAAATAGGGGTATATATCATAAAGAAAGAGGATCTTAAATATAGTTTGTAAAACATTAAAGAATGATCTGTAATCTAGAAGGAATATTTCACTAGAACAATTCGTTACAATAGATATTACAATATTCTTAAATTTTTTATTATTTAGTCTATTGTCCTAGATCTCATACTTATTATTATTAATGTAGTGCTCAAAACTACAGATAAAATTGAAACAAAAAAGAAGAAACAAGAAAATGAATACACCATCCACACAAATGAACATAAGATGTCACCTATGAAACCCAATATAGGAAAAAACACCCATATAGAATATGATTCTCATGCTCCTCTCTATTTTTCTTGATTATGAAATGAAAGTACAAAGAAAGGGGCACTTACTATGGATTTACCATGGACATTGTGGTATGAATGAATACTACAAAATATTCTACCCCCTCTATTATGCTTCAATATCCCACTCCTAGATGCTCTATTTGATACATATTGGATCATTATATAATTTTTCATCTATCTTGGTACTTTTTGCATGAAAAAATCAAAGGAATTGACTTTTAAGGCCCATTTTAGTGGCAGGTCCCAGTTTGGAGATTTGGGATCCGTAACCTTCTTGATCCATTTTGCAGCATCAAATGAAATGTTTTTAGGTCAAAATGTTACAATAAAATATCATATCTACTTGAATATATTCTATGCACTGAGACCTTTCCAACGGTACAAAAATCACCTCAATTAGAGCTCATATGTAGAAGTTATTCCTCCTACAAGTTGACCTACCTTGTTGACCACCATGGTATGAGTGTATGCCATGCTATCCCCCAACTACTCACACATTTTGGGCTAGCTACATGTGGACTTTCAAGATGATTCTGTAAGGTTCAAAACCTTATCACTAATTGAGGGTTGATGATGCAAAAGCCTTGATCCTAGATGCCTATCAGGCTATGTTAAATATTGGTCCAATAGGAGGAGAGGGGGTTTCATTATTTAGCATTGTACTTGTTCCATAGTTGCAAAAATCATCCAAGACTAGATTTTAGAGCATAAAATAGGAGGAATAAGATTCTATATCATCCATTCAAGACACAATGTCAAAGGAAACTCCATAGTGAGTACCTCTTTCTTTGTATTTTCATTTCATAACTGAAGAGGAAAGAGTAGAGCATGGCCCTCACCTTTTAATTGTGTTTTATCCCATATTGGGTTTCCTGAGATATATCTTGTGTTAATTGGTGTGGATGTTTTTCTTTTTCTTGTTATTTAATTTTCGTATTCAATTATTTTTTCATAAATTTGAGCAATCAGCTAGTGGTAACAAATTTTAAATTTAAGGAAATAAACCTGCACAATAAAATATTTTCAGTATAATACAAGATCTATTGTGATGAAATATTCCAGTGGAATATCCATGGTAGTTTAGATATCATATTGGTATCAGATCAATTTTCTTTGTAGTATTTGTGGAAAGTTGTAGGATCTAGGGATTGGATTAAGAAGGAACTCACAAAATCCTAGCCATGGAAGATGAGACTATTCATAAAAATCCTTAATATGTAGAGGAAGATATATTTTTTAGGTTGGAAGAGAAAGTTCTTGATATCTCTTGCAACATGACCCTCCTCATGATGTCTTTATCAAACAAGTTTGTACATATCATGGATGTTGGTAGCTCCAAATCAAAAGATGTATCTATCGAGAAATTGGGAGATAGTGAAGAGCTAGAAAGGGAGTATAGAAAACAACATGAGAGAGAGAATATAAGCTCTAGTGCCATCACTCATTCACAACCTTTGTTTAAAATGGAAAAGAAAGTTTGCATAACCCAATAAAGGTGAGATCATTGTTTTTAAGTTGAATCATTAGTTGCAAAAGATAGAAGTGCATGTCAATATCCATAACATATAAGAAGAGCATAAAAAATTATTTAATAGACAAAAACTAGAGGATAATGCATTAACCTAGTGGTAAATCCATACAGAGACACTTGGGATGGAGGGTGATCCACTAGTAACTAAGTGGGATGATTTTAAAACCCTCATCAAGTCCTAATTCTACCTTATTGGGAACATAAAGGATCAATGGATCCATTGGCAACACTTCATATAGAGACAAGGGAATAGTGTGTGTTGAAACATATATTTTTTTCTAAGATTTAGACTTAAATAGGTTTAATTCTCATTAAATAAAGACAAACGTGCACTTGAATATCACCTTTGATGAGGTCCTCCATTTAATACAACGATCCTAAATTCTTAAAAGTTATGGAGATGACCCCTACTTGAAGGGTCAAATCGCTAAAAACAGTCTTCAAAATATCGGGTTTCGAGATTTCACAGACCTAAGAGTTTAGCATATAAAGAGTCTCAATGTCCCGACATGCGAAATCGCAAAACTACAATAAAGTTTTAACCAATGTTCATTAAGGCGTTAAAAGCGATTAGTACTAATTAATCACATTGCGACTTCACAATTCAGGTATCCTGCCTCGAGTGACCACCAAAGTCCCGATATACGAAATTGCGACACTAGCTTGAAATTAAACCGGGTTAATTAAATGATTAATAATGATTAACAATAATTAAATCATAT
This sequence comes from Picea engelmannii, assembly GCA_009831015.1. NCBI lineage: Eukaryota > Viridiplantae > Streptophyta > Pinopsida > Pinales > Pinaceae > Picea > Picea engelmannii. The sequence continues at coordinate 69,676 of ML817215.1, read as the reverse complement.
CACAGTTTCGCGTTTTGAGAATCTTGTCTTGAACAACAACTTGAAATCCCGATACCCAAAGTCGTGAAACCCTTAATTCATCACGATTAATGAAAAGGTTAAACTCGATTAATATTAATTGATCAAATCATGATTTTGCGATTCGGGGATCATAACTTGAAATCAAATAAGATCTCCCAGGACTCCAAACCCCAAATTTTATTAAGGTTAAACACAATTAATTAACAGGGTAAAACTTGATTTATTAACACCTTAAACAGTCTTATCTCCTATAAAGTTTACGTTGGTTTGAAATGTGGGTAAATTCAAATGATCTCTATGCTTTTCCTAGATCACAAAATATCGACCATTAATGACATTAATAGTTGATTTAGGGAAATGATTTCAAATAAGATCCTGCTTTATCACCCAAATCTTTTGAATAAAGGAATTAAACGCGTTGTCAGGAAATATTTACGGAGATTGATATGCTTAAGGAAAAGAAGATTTTTCATTTTCTGAATTACATTCTCGTTTTCACAGAGATTGCTTAACGAGATACTCATTCTTGTGTTTTTCTATGACAAATAACAATTTTTTTTTGTAAGAACTGCTACGATGCCGCCACGAAAAGAAATAAAAGTGACCAGTGAGAGTTCATGCCAGAGTTCAGAGGTGATCTCTGATACCTCACCCAGAAGTATAAACACAGTTAAAACGTGGATGAATGTATTCAACATCCTATAGTATGAACTGGTAAACTACCCCGATGACTCAAGCGACAATGAAAAGGAAGACTTATCTATCAAATAAAAGACTATTTCTCAGGCAGGGATGCAAAAGGTAGCAACAAGGACTAGTATTTTACCCTACAATGACATGATTAAATGGGCAATAGATCATGTGGATATCCCAACTAGAACTATTTTCAATTCTCAGAAGGTAGTCATTGGGTCATTTCGTCTAGAACACATATAGGTGATGTATAAGTTGTCTTCAACATCAAACTTCATTTACAGTGCCAGGTTTCTAGAGAATTTTAGCAAGAAGGAGTATGATCAATATGGAAAAAAACTTCGGATTTGATCAAAGACTTGTGCTCACACCCCGAAAAGTTCAGAGATGATTGTCACGGCATATACTCAATCTCATCATTACAACCACAGTTCATGTATATAGCCATGATGATGTGCAGAATTTATGGAAAATATAACACAACCAATTTCTTTCTACCATGGGTACCCATTATACACACAGTGGCGAAAGGTTATTCTTTCGATTGGGCCAAGATATTGTCAGATAGTCTGGCTAGTGAAATTACAAAATACCAGGCAAAGAAATCCAAGGGGAAATCAACTTCATTTTTCATGTCAGCCTATATTATGGATGCCATTTGTTTCATGACTCAGAGGAGTCTGAGATCTCGACTCAGAAAAAAGATATCCCAACGAAAGAGGTATCTGATGACCAGGCCAAAGATCAACCAGAGACATTAATAAAGAAAGGATAAGATATGCTAGTCTCTTAACCCGATAAATCAACTACAAATGGGATCGAAAAACAATTATGCATAGAAATTGACAACCCCATTCAGACTGTCACGACATTATAGTCCACTAGAGGAAACCCCAATGCAGAGGTATTACTTATAGGAGATCTCACGCCTATATCTATTGAAGAGATACCTCCTGCCAATTTCTTTTTCAGTACGAAAAGGAAAGTTGTGGTGAAGAAAGAAATGAACCAAAAAGAGGGGGCAATGGTAAAAAAACACAGAGTATTATTGGATGGACAAAATTTGGAAGATGAAGATTTTTCTACAGAGGTAGCCAACTCTTTGGGAGTTTTTGCAACAACTAACCTATTCTCAGTCGATAATCGGAAAGAAAGATTGAAGAAGAGGAATCAGATGATAAGTTAGTTGCAAAATAAAATAAGGAATATATAAAAGAATGTGAGATAAGAAGTCAAAAAAGGACTAGAACAAGCTATAGCTAGTGATAAAAAAGAAATTCAACTGCTTAAGTCCAGTATTGGAGAAATACATAAGAAGATGCAAGTGAGAGAAAGACAAACTATCTAGCAAGATGAGTTGATAAAACAATTACAGGACAAGGTCAGTTCCATTGAGAAAATGGTTGTGGATATAACATTGTTTCAAGCTCAAGCATTGGAGGTGCTAAAGAAACTGGAAATAGCTCAACAAAGCCTTCTCTCTAAAGTAAAAATCGTCCAAAATAATTTTCAAGTGATGGATGAAGTATTAAGTAATATTTCTTTAAGAGAGAGAGAGGTTATTGTTGCCCGAACTACCTTCCAAGAAGCGGTTATATCATCAACAAAAGAAGGAAGAGCCATGGCTTCTGGGTTGTCCATTTCAGAGAAAACCAGAGGTGATATTATACTAAAGTCTTGGGAGTCAAACATCGCCGAAGGTAGGAAAATGTCTAAGGAATTGAAAGAATCTTGTGAATAATTTTTTTGTTCACTTAACAAAGAATTATGAGGCTTCGATAAAGAATATAGTTCTGGAACACTGGGTCAGATCAATATATCCAAACATCAGCTTGACATTAAAACAAATATGGAAGAAGCCCAAGCTAAAATATCACAGATAAAACAAACTGATATTGCTCAAATAGATAGATGGATAGTGAAGCCTAATATACAACTGCAGTCTATTATTTCAGAGGATAGGAGAATAGAAGAGAGATTACCTTAGATGGAAAATAAATTATACATTTTTTAGGCTAATAACTTAACAGGATCTTCCGGGTTGGTAGCCGGATTTCTAGGCAGGTGCATCAAATGTATTGAGTAAGGAAAAGCTAGTACCTATGGAAACAAATGGATACAATCTATGTACATTATCTATTTCGGAGATAGAAGAGAGGAAAGGAAAACGTTCATGCCAGCATAACGAGAAGATCAAGAAGATTTCAAATGAAACGTTTCAGTTTCTATATTTTGTAATTTTAATTATTCTGAAGATAGAGGAAATCCAACCGTTTGAGGTTGAGAAATTTTGTTTAAATGCATATTCGAAAGAATGAACAAGGGGTTTCTTCTTTTCGGTTGTAATCGAGAAAACTCTCCTCATTGAGAATTAATACAAGTGCATACTAGAGATTCCACATTTCGCCCATTTGAGTTATGTGTTCTTCTGTCTTTCCACATTCTAGCAAGTTTTCATATATTTCCTTGATGAATTACTGATTGCAATTTAGCACAACATCTACTCTGGTTATGTTTCACTTAGTTATCTAATAACAAATAGATTTTCCTTTGTATTTATTGTTAGTAGATACAAAACCTGTGAATTAATTAGATTGCTACATTTTATGCTTCATTTAAGGTTATATTATCTATTTTCTTCTTCTGTAACAAATTAAGATTCTTTTGTATTTGATTCCTTGCTTTGTCTAACAAATTTATGTTTTTCTCTCATTACATCCAATATTTTCAAATTTAACTCAGACATGAAAAACAACCTCTGAGATGTCATACTATTAATTCAACTTAAGGAATTTTTCTCACATAATTGAGATAGAAAAAGAAAACTTTTAAACTTTCCTCATTTCATGATGCATGACCTTGTGCTTTGAGCCTTAAGTACAAACTCAGGAACATCATATTTTTGGCACCATTGTCGGGGACGGAGAAATGAAGTTATTTTTCCTTGGGAGAATGACATTGTAAGTTTCTCTCTTTGATAGTGAACAAAGATTGAATACATTATAAGGCTTAGTTTTTATTTTTCACTTGGCAACTCCACAAATTAATAAATTGGCATTCGGTCGAAGGAATACTAGAAAAAACCCAGATGGTGAGCAGACCACGCCTATTTCCAACCCTGAATTTTTTTTAAAACCAAGGGGATACCTTAAGAAAACCACTGTGTCCACAAGAAAATTTTACCAACCTAAACCCACACAGTCTAATGCTAAGTTTCCACTTGAACCGTTAACTCCACAAGAAGTTTCCACCCAAATCCTTTTCGGACAAACGTCGACTAATAAAACATAAGATGAAATATTAAACCCTAGATTGGTTTTATCCGAGATAAATGCCGAAACCGATTCAACTACCTCCTTTACCAATAAAGGTAAAGAGACCATCTCGATACCTGCCTCGATTGATATTCCATCAGTTCCCGAAGAAAAGTTTCCAACTTCCCGAAGTTTCAAAAAATATATCATACACTCTGATTCGACTCCCAATGGTTCCCCCATTTACATATCTTGCAAGTTTGAAGAACCCAACCCTCGTCTCTTGTTTCCTCCCTTTTCAGTTTTTCTGTCTCCTAACGGTCAGTTCCCATACCCCCTTTTACTGCATCCTGAAGTAGTCAAAAGATCGCTTCACATCTTTGAAAAACCTCTCTACAATCTCCAAGTTTCATCCCCTAGATTGTCAATGGCTACTGCCGAAGGAGGTGGTGTAGGTGAAGGAGGTGTTGGCGGAGGTGGAGGAGGACATGGTGCCGGAGGAGTAGGAGGAGGTGGTCATGGACCACTCCCACATCCTAGAATTTTTGCTAAAGAAGCTTCCATATAGGCTCCTTTGGTCCTTCCAGTCCCTCTCCATGATTTACCTGAAAACTATATGAAAAACCTGCCAAAGTTTACAGGAGAAGGAGACCTAACCGCGACTAAGAACATAAATTTATTTGATCAATTTGTCGACATTCTTGGCCTCGAGCATGAGGATTTTTATTCACGACTGTTAGTCCAAACTTTCGAAGGACAGGTAAGAACTTGGTTTGGAGGACTATCAGTGGGTTCAATAGGATCTTATGACAAGTTAGAAAGTGCCTTTCTCAGACAATGGGGAGAAAGAAAGGATAATATTTATTATTTAACCGAGTTTAGATATTCCAGAAAGAAGAACTCAGAAACAGTTCTTGAATTCACTCAAAGATTTAATAAATTATACAACAAGATCCCAGCTGAAGTTAAACCTTCCCAACCTGCAGCAAAAGTAACTTTCGTCGGATGTTTCGAGCCCGATTTTTATCTTTTATTGAGAGAAAGGAGAGATTTTGATCCTACTAGAAGGAAAGACGATGTTGTAGAGATTGAGTCAAATATGATGGCATCTAGAAAATTAAAAACTAAAGTCGAAATGGGAAATAAAAAAACTAGATGATTTAGAGAACAAGCAGGACCTTGCGGATCTGGGAGGTCCTCGAAAGATAAAATGGATGACATGGAAAAAATAATTAAAGAACTATGAAACAAAATTTCAAAGATGGAACTAGATCAATCTAAAGAGGATCAGTTCGCTAAAAATGATTTCAGGAGAAACCCTAACCCTCAAAAATTATAGGAGGAGATGACATGCAATAATTTGAGGAATTAGAGGAAGATATGAATAATCTTGGTGACGATTGTCAACAACCTCATTTGACGAGGCAGGATTATGAAAGGTATTTAAAGGAAGAACACAGGTCTAATAATGATGATGGCATAAATACTACAAAAGATTCTTCTTATCAAGGAATCGACGATAATATAATGGTCGAGTTACAACAAAAGTATAATTTAAGGCCTAGAAGTAAAAATATAGCAACTGCCCAACCGAAGAAAATATTTTCAAGAGGTGAAACAAATGTGCCATATCCAGAAAGGACTGAAGCACATACTGCCAAAATAAAAGGAGTTGACTCACATAATGCCAAAACAAAAAAAACTAGGATACAAACTGTTAAAACAAAAGCAATTGAAACACAGAGTGCAGAAATAAAAACAACTGAAAAGAAAGCAACACAAGCCATCAAGTCAAAAAAAAAGGGAGATAGATATCCAAACCAAAGAGAATGATTAGATAACATGAGGTTTAAACCTAGAAAATGAGATTAATAAAATAAAGATCCCGATACCTCTAGTTGAACTGGCAAAAAATCCTACATATAGAAAACAAATTGCCAAAATGATAAATTTTTCAGATATTGAAAGTCAGGTCGACATTATAAATTTGGAAGATGATAAACCGAATATAATTTTCAGTTCGCATTTTGAAGGTGCCAGAGATACTATCGCTCCTTTCTACATTACGCTAACTGTGCATGATCATTTGGTCCATAATTGCATGTTAGATTCTGGAGCTTCCCATAATGTGATGCCCAAAGCTATTATGGATAGACCTGGTCTCAAAATTACTATACCATACAAAGATCTATATTCCTTTGATTCGAGAAAAGTAAAATGTGTGGGCATGAATAAAGATTTAGTGGTAAATCTTGTGCAGATTCCAGTAAAAAGTGTTCTGATGGATGTAGTTGTTGTTGATATTCCCTAAAGTATGGCATGTTTTTATCCAGGTCTTGGGGTTCCAAGCTTGGAGGATCCCTCCAAATCAACATGACGTACGCTACAATATCGATCTTCAACAGACAATTCACATGTCTGTACAGAGAAGCAAGGCTGGAATATACAGTAAGTGATCCACATAATCCAAATAACTACCCTGTTTATGTTGCAGATCAGGATTTAGGAAATTGTATTTTATCAATTGATGATGATATAGATGAATGTATAGAAAAAAGTTGTACGGAAAAGAAAAAACATAAAAGACAAATAAAAATGTATATAGTACAAGAATTTGGAAAATGTATTTCGATGGTGCTTTGTCATGTGAAGGAGAAGGAGCTACAGTGCTTTTTGTGGCACCCATAGACGATTTTGTTATCCCTTTCTCTTACAGGTTACAATGGGACATCGATTACACCAATAATGTGTGTGAATATGAAGCCCTGGTCTTAGGATTAGAGGATGCCAGGAAGTTGAATATTAAAAACTTGTAAATTTATGACGATACGGAATTAATCGTAAAATAGATAAATCGACAGTACCAGGCCAAACACCTAAGTTTGAGGTCTTACATAAATTGTGCCTGGGATCTGATTGAAATGCTTTTGTCCTTGGTTAATGTTCACTACATCCCTAGAACAAAAAATCAACGGGCAGATTCATTGGCCAAAACAACTTCAACATTTGTACCTCCTACTACTTTCAAATTGAAGTATCCCATAGAAATGAGTCACAAACCCTCAATATCGAACAATATACAACACTGGCAGGTGTTCGAATATGATGAAAAAATTAGACAATTCTTAGAAATGGTAGACGACTTTGCTGAAACACATATCGACCAAGAAAATCAGAATGACCCTGCTTGGATCATGTAGGAAGGAGAAGACACTCAGGAGTTACAACATAAGATCTTCAATCATCGCATGATAGTGCTAGAAAATAATCATATCCCTAAAGGTCTAATTCCTTTGGAGAGATTATTTGATCATGATGACATTCCATTAAATTCTGCCTTGCAGCCTCAACCTGAAGAAGTTGAAGATTGTGATATAGGCACCAAGGAAACTCCTAAGCTAGTAAAAATATCTAAATACCTTCCCCATGAAATGAAAAGAAAATATGTGGAGTTACTCAAGTAGTATAAGGACATTTTTGCCTGGTCTTACAATGAACTAAGAACTTATTATACCACCATGATCAAACACAAGATTCCTCTAAAGAAGGGTGTTAAACCATTCAGGCAAAATCTTAGACAGATAAATCCCATACTACTTCCTGTGATTGAAAGGGAAGTAAAAAAAATTCTTGATGCTAAAATCATTGTACCACTCAGGTATTTCGAGTGGGTAGCCAACCTGGTACCAGTCAGGAAGAAAATCGGCGAAATCAGACTATGTGTGGATTTCATAAATTTAAATAAATCATCCCTCAAAGATAATTATCCATTACCTAAAATGGATCATGTATTGGAAAAAGTGGTCGGAGAAAATAAAATGTCTATGATCGATGAATTTTCAAGCTATAATCAAATCACAGTCCACGAGGATGATAGAGAAAAAACCACGTTCACCACCCCATGGGGTACCTTTATGTATGACAAAATGCCATTTGGTTTGATGAACACAGGTGACACCTTCCAATGAGCTATGGACATCGCCTTTGTCGGCGAAAGAGATAAGTTTGTCGTCATTTATCTTGATGATCTAACTATATTTTCTAAATCTGATGCAAAACATTTAGTACACCTCAAACGAACGTTTGAGAAATGTTGCAAATTTGGTTTGCCTTTAAATCCCAAGAAATATCACTTTGCAATGCAGGAAGGTAAACTCTTGGGACACATTGTATCTTGAGACGGAATTAAAATCAACCCGAAAAGGGTTGAAGCTATAGATACTATCAATATTCCTAGAAATAGAAAATAAATTCAGTCATTTTTAGGAAAGATGAATTTTATAAGAATATTTATCCCAAACTTCGTTGAAAATGTGAAATTGATTACAGATATGCTTAAAAAGGAAAATGAGGTTAAATGTACGACCGAAGCCACAACATCGTTTGAACGCATCAAGAAGGTCATAGGTGAATCACAGGTGCTGGCAAGTCCATATTATCTTAAGGAATTCTTAATTTTCTCATTCACATCTGAACACACAATTGTTGCAGTACTCCTATAGAAGAACGAAGAAGGGTTCAAACAACCAATAGCGTTCTTCAGCAAAACCCTTAGAGATGCAGAGTTGAAATACAATATAATGGAAAAGAAGGCATATGCAATGGTAAATGTCTTAAGAGATTTCAGGACCTATGTATTACATTCTAAAGTGATTGCAAATGTACCCACCGGTTCCGTTAAAGATACACTGGTGCAACTTGATAGTGACGGAAAGAGGGGCCGATGGCTTGCTAAAATTCAAGAATTTGATCTGGAGGTGAAACCAACAAAGCTCGTCAAAGGACAAGGTTTGGCTAAGCTACTAGAGGAATCTAATTTCAGAACGCTCAGAATAAATATCCTGCAAGACTGCGAAGGATTTTTGGACATAAATGAATTCAACAATCAAATACCTACAACTCAAATCGATGAGAAGTTCTCTTCTTCAGATTGGTATAAAGATATAGCCTCTTACCTTCTGAATCTGCAATGCCCATAAGATATAACTCCTTCTAAATCCAGAACGTTGAAATTGCATGCAGTAAAATATTGTATCATGGATAACAAATTGTATTGGAAGGATCCTCTAGGTTTTTTACTAAGCTGCTTGGTAGAATTTGAAACAGAGAGAGTCATAAATAAATTTCACGAAGGAGTGTGTGGAGGACATCATGCATGGAGAGTAACGACCAATAAAATCCTGAGAGAAGGATATTATTGGCCTAAATTGTTCATCGATGTAAGTGGTAAAGTCAAAGCCTATAACCCCTGTCAATTATTTTCATGAAAACAAAAGCTTCCCGCGTTACCTTTTGTACCAGTTAAAACAGAAGCCCTGTTTCAACAATGGGGGATAGATTTTATTGGTGAAATCAATCCACACTCTAGTGCACAACACAAATGGATCCCGACTGCTATGGTTTATTTCACCAAATGCGTAGAAGTTATTCCGACCAGAAATGCTATAGATTCGGTGGTGATAAATTTCTTGGAGGATTTTTTTTATCTAGATTTGGCTGTCCTCAGAAGATAGTTACATATAATGCACATGAATTCAAATCTATGGCGATGGTCATTTTTTGACAATAGTACAATATTGTACTGGGCCATTCCACGATGTACTATCCTCAAGGAAACGGATTAGCTAAATCATCAAATAAAATCTCCATCACCATAATTAAGAAAGTGCTGAATGAAAATAAGAAAGCTTGGCATGTGGATTTGAAATATGCTTTGTGGGCAAATCGAATAGGCACCAAGAAATCGATCGGGATGTCCTTGTTTCAAATGGTGTACGAGATTGATGTGGTACTACCCGTAAACCTGTCTCTTCCTGTAATGAAACTTTGGCAAGACGAAAAGGAAGAGACAAATCATGTTACCAGAAGAATAAATCAACTAATTGAAGTCCAACAGAATAGAGATGAAATAGATGAGAAACTTTAGAAGTATCAGGATAACATGAAAACCCTATTTGACCAAAAAGATAAATATATGGATTTAATCCCTGGTGACCTGGTTTTAAAGTGGGATGCTAGGAAATAATACTCAGGAAAGCATGAAAAATTCGACCATATATGGTGTGGACCATTTAAAGTTACATTTGTTGAAGGAAAAAACTCGTTTCTGCTAGAAAATATGGATGGTAAAATCCTCAACGCCCCTATCAAAAGGCATTACCTGAAGAATTTTATGTAATGATCAGTTTCCAAACTCTCACTGTACATATCGGTTTGTTTTCTTAGTTTTGATTTACGGTTTTTCACTTTTTCGGTAAGTTTTACTTCCACTGTAAATAAAACTAGGTTAGTTGATTTTATAGAAACAAAAAATATATATATAAATAAGTAACACATAGAGTTTTGGTTTGTGTAAATTTATGACATTCTTTATATTACTGTCACGTAGGATACTTGCCGATATCCAAGAAACAAAAGATTGCAAGAACCAACCTTTATGCATCAAAATATTGTCTTTCTCTCGAAATAGGTGATAAATAAATAGTTTACTTGGTTGAAAATATAACAGTAAATCTAAGGTACGATCTTCTGCCCTGTTTGAATTTTCAAAAAAGTATCACTTAGTATGACATAGGTCTCATATGTACAAATATCGTCACCTAATCTATAACAAGAGAAATGGAAATTACGTTTTAATCATCAAGAGTTTTCTCTTGATAAAATAAAAAATGAAATAAAACTTGTAATAAAAATGAGCAATAAGAAGACCTAAAAGAAAAAATTTGAAGAATCGAGTACAAAATCTGCACAGGAGTGACCGTACTTATAATAGAACATCTGAAACCCTCATTCTTTTCGCCTGCCTATTTTCAAAAGTTTTATTTTCGTGTGATTCTTGATATCATTCCATGGTCTTCATAGAGGAAAAAGGGTCTAACCTTTGCTTTGAAAACTGATAAACAAATATTAAAAAACGAGAATAGGTAAAAAAATTCTTATGATTCCTCTTACTTTAACTAAATAAAAAGTATGTCTAAGCTAATCCTAACTCTCTTATCCCTTGTAATAGGTTTAAACTAATTATTTTCTCTCAAGGAAAGTTCCAGGAAAACAAAATCTCCCCCATGGAAATTTCCCTGTAGGCAAAGGTGTTTTGAAGGTCAAAGGAGGATTAGTCCAGAGTAATCAAAGTGAGTTAGTAGACCTCTATTGCTAAATTATAAGCATGTATCATCCCTGGTATATTGTATACAAATTGATTTCCCCCACTTCATGTTTAAAAAAATTATAAGACAGATGGTGAAAAGAAATTCATAAAATGATTTCCCCATCTAGTCCAAAAAAGAGATGATGAAAGGAAATTCATTAAATGATTGTTCTCATCTCATCATTTAAATGAAAAAATTACTAATTGAAGTGGTGAAAGGAAATTCAATGTGGGAAATTAGACAACCTCACTGGGGTATTGAACAGGCTCGCTGGCAGTGAAGCAATGTCTACTATATCTGCAAGGTTGTTATACATGAATTACAATGTACTATGGTAACTAGTTCTTTTTCGACTAGATCTACATTCTAAGCTAACACAAGACTCCCTAACTAAAAACACTGAAACTACCTTACCTTGATGCAAACAAAATCGAATAGAGCCTGCTAGAACGATTAAGGTTGTTTTGATTATCTTAAGCAAATATGAAGTTAGTTTCAAGAAAGAGGAGCCATTGATAAGCCTAAACTCGAGATCAGTGAATGATGAAGTTTTCAAAGTTTTTAAAGATAAGTATGAAATCTTAAGTCCTTCTGTGTGCCCTCTTTCCGAATGTGTTTCACAAAAATGAGATAATGACTCCATTTACCCAATAAAGGTACTTGGTCTACTGCTCTTCTTGAAACATATATTCTCGTTAAATAAAGACAAATGCACACTTGGATATCACCATTGATGAGGTCTTTCGTTTAAAACAACGATCCTAAATTCTTAAAAGTTATGGAGTTGCCCACTAGTTAAAGGGTCAAATCATTAAAAGCAGTCTTAAAAATATTGGGTTTCGGGATTTCACATACCTAACAGTCCAACATATAAAGAGTCTCAATGTCTCGACATGCGAAATCACGAAACTACAATAAAGTTTTAAGCCATGTTAATTAAGGCGTTAAAAGAGATTAGTACTAATTAATCACATCGCGACTTCATGATTCGGGGATCCTGCCTTGAGCGAACATCAAAGTCTCGATATACGAAATTGCGAAACTAGCTTGAAATTAAACCAGGTTAATTAAACGATTATTAATGATTAACGATAATTAAATCATATCACATTTTCGCATTTTGGGAATCCTATCTTGAATGACAACTTGAAATCTCGATACCCGAAGTCGTGAAACCCTTAATTAATCAGAATTAATTAAAAGGATAAACTCGATTAATATTAATTGATCAAATCGCTATTTTGTGATTCGGGGATCATAACTTGAAATGAAATAAGATCGACCGGGACTCCAAACCTTGAAATGGATTAAGGTTAAACATGATTAATTGAAAGGATAAAACTTGATTTATTAACACCTTAAATAGTCTTATCTCCTGTAAAGTTTATGTTGGTTTGAAATGGAGGTAAATTCAAATGATCTGTATGCTTTTCCCAAATCATGAAATATCGACCATTAATGACATTAATAGCTGATTTAGGGAAATGATTTCAAATAAGATCCTGCTTTATCGCCCAAATTTTTTGAATAAAGGAATTAAATGCGTTGTCAAAAAATATTTACGTAGATTGATACGCTTAAGGAAAAGAAGATTTTTCATTTTCTGAATTACATTCTCGTTTTCAGGGAGCTTTCTTAACATGATACTCAGATCTGTGCATTTTCTATGACAAATAACAGGTTTTTTTTTAAGAACTGCTACCATGCCGCCACGAAAAGCAGTCAAAGTGACTAGTGAGAGTTCAGGCTAGAGTTCATAGGTTATCTCCGATACCTCACCCAGAAGTATAAACACAGTTAAAACCTAGATGAATATATTCAACATCCTACAGTACGAACTGGTAAACTTCCCTGATGATTCAAGCGACAACGAAAAGGAAGACTTATCTATCAAATACATGACTATTGCTCAGGCAAAGATGCATAAGGTAGCAACAAGGCCGAGTATTTTAACCTACAATGACATGATTAAATGACCACTAGATAATGTGGATATCCCAACTAGAACTATTTTCAATTCTCACAAGGTAGCCATTGGGTCATTTCAGCCAGAACACATATAGGTGATGTATAAGTTGTCTTCAACATCAAACTTCATTTACAATGCCAGTTTTCTAGAGAATTTTAGCAAGAAGGAGTGTGATCAATATGAAAAAAATATTTCGGATTTGATCAAAGACTGGTGCTCATGCCCCAAAAAGTTCAGAGTTGATTCTCATGGAATATACTCAATCTCATCATTACAACCATAGTTCATGTATATAACCATGATAATGTGCATACTTTATGGAAAAGAGAACACAACCCATTTCTTTCTACCATGGGTACCCATTATACACACAGTGGCAGAAGGTTATTCTTTCGACTGGGCCAAGATATTATCAGACAATCTCGCTAGTGAAATTACAAAATACTAGGAAAAGAAAGCCAAGGGGAAATCAACTTCATTTTTCATGTCAGCTTATATTATGGACACAATCTGTTTCATGATGCCTTTTCCGCTAATGGGATGGAGTTGGACTCTAGATAGCACATAACCAATTCATATTTATCATTCAAAACTCTGGGAAGACAAGGTGAAGGATTTCTTTTATGAAATCTGTAATTGGGTAGCGGTGCCAATGAACATTGCTATTTTTGGTCACCCACCTCCTAGAATTTCAGATACAGTTGTGGTTAACCTGGGGAAAGCGGAAGACTGGTATATCGAGGAGAACTTATCTTACATCAGAGTTTTCGGTTGTTCAGTTCCCCCATACGCTTTACCACAATTTTTACCAGACCGACTGGTGTGCCGCGAGGTCACATGACAAATTGTACTTGAAGGGATTAGAAAAGAACTCAAAGCAGTGCAGAAAAAGGTATGGCCATATTTTCCCTTACATATTGGTGTATTTTCTTTATTGGATTTCGGCCACTCCAGAGTGGAAGCTGCGACATTAGAAGAAATAAATCTGGTTAACATTGAATTTAAGAAGCATGACCCGTAGAAGGTTGCGGGTAACCATATGGATAGTTTCAATCTTAAAAAGTATGAACATGAAGATTCCCCTCAGGACTAAGTGTTCTGAGGGGTCAAATCTTACCAAGAAGTTCTGAGCCGAGTTCGATCCCTATCACCTGATAAAATGATTGATTTTTACAACTTCCAAAAACACCGAAGAAGTAGTCTTCTGAAAGTATTACAAGGGGAAAACCCAATGTATCCTGCTAATCAGCAAACAAAGACCTAGAATCCAGAAGTCAGAATATCTAGCAAACAAGGCCTCAAAAACTCAGAGAAGTATGAGATCTTGACTCAGAAAAAATATATCCCGGCGACAGAGGTATCTGATGACCATGCCAAATATCAACCAAATACATTAATAAATCAAGGAGAAGATAGGCCACTCTCTTCACCAGATAAATCAACTGCATATGGGACCGAAAAATAGTTATCCATAGAAATAGGCAACCCCATTCAGATTGTCACGCCATTACAGTCGACTAGAGGAAACCCCAATGCAGATGTAATACTCATAGGAGATCTCATGCCTATATCTATTGAAGAGATACCTCCCTCCGATTTTTTCAGTAAGAAAAGGAAAGCCGCGGTGAAGAAATAAATGCACCAAAAAATGGGTGCAACAGTCAAAAAACATAGAGTATTATTGGATGGACAGAATTTGGAAGATGAAGATTTTTCTATAGAGGTAGCTGGCTCTTTGGGAGATTTTGAAACAACTAACCTATTCTCAATCGATAATCTGAAAGAAAGACTGAAGCAGAGGAATCAGATGATAAGTCAGTTTCAAAATCAAATAAAGAATACAGAAAAGAATGTCAAAGAAGAAGTCAACAAAGGACTAGAATAGGCTACAGCTAGTGATAAACAAGAAATACAACTGCCCAAGTCTAGTCTTGGTGAAATGCATAAGAATATGCAAGTGAGAGAAATACAGACTATCCAACAAGATGAGTTGACAAAACAATTACAAGACAAGTTCAGTTCCACTGAGAAAATGGTTGTGGATATAACACTATTTCAAGATCAAGCATTGGAGGTGCTAAAGAAACTAGAAATAGCTCAACAAATCTTTCTCTCTAAAGTAAAAATCATCTAAAATCATTCTCAAGTGATGGATGAAGCATTAAGTAATATTGTTTTCAGAGAGAGAGAAAGGGTATTGTTGCCCGAACTACCTTCCAAGAAGCAGTTATATCATCAACAAAAGAAGGAAGATCTATGGCTTTTGGGTTGCCCATTTCATAGCAAACTAGAGGTGATATTATACTAAAGACTTGGGAGTCAAACATAGCCGAAGGTAGAAAAATGGCTAAGGAATTGAAAGAATCTTGTGAAGAAGTTTTTTTTTCACTTAACAAAGAGTTATTAGGCTTCAATAAAGAATATGGTTCTAGAACACTGGGTCATATTAATATAGCCAAACACCAGCTTGACATTAAAACAAATATGAAATAAGCCCAATCTGAAATATAACAGATAAAACAGGTCGATATTTCTCAAATAGATAGATGGATTGTGAAGCCTAATCTACAAATGTCGTCTATTATTTCAGAGGATAGACGAATAAAAGAGAGATTGCCTCAACTCAAAAAGAAATTATACGTTTTTTAGGCTAATAACTTAACAAGATATCCTGGGTTGGTAGCCGAATTTGTGGGCAGGTGCATCAAATGTATTTAGTAGGGAAAAAGGTAGTGCCTCTGGAAAAAAATGAACACAATCTATGTACATTATCTATTTCGTAGCTAGAAGACAGGAAAGGAAAACATTCATGCCAACATAATGAGAAGATCAAGAATATTGCAAATGAAGCGTTTCATTTTCTATATTTTGTAATTTTAATTATTATGAATATAGAGGAATTCAAACCGTTTGAGGTTGAGAACTTTGATATAAATGCATATTCGAAAGAATAAACAAGGGGCTACTTCTTTTTGGTTGTAATCGAGAAAACTCTCCTCATTGAGAATTAATACAAGTGCAGACCAAAGATTCCACATTTCGCCCATTTGAGTTATGTGTTGTTCTATCTTTCCACATTCTAGCAATTTTTCATATATTTCCTTGATGAATGCCTCATCGCAATTTAGTACAACATCTATTATGGTTATGTTTCACTTAGTTATATAATAACAAACAACTTTTTCTCTGTATTTACTGTTAGTAGATACACGACCTGTGAATTAATTAGATTTCTACATTTTATGCTTCATTTAAGGTTATATCATCTATTTTCTTCTTCTGTAACAAAGTACGATTCTTTTGTATTTGATGCCTTGCTTTGTCAAACATCTTTATGTTTTTCTCTCATTACATACAATATTTTCAAATTTAACTCAAACACGAAAAACGGCCTATGAGAATTCATACTATTAATTCAATTTAAGGAATTTTTCTCACATAACTGAGATAGAAAAAACAAACTTTTAAACTTTCCTCATTTCCTGATGCCTGACATTGTGCTTTGATCCTTAAGTACAAAATCAAGAACAACAGTGTGCAAGAGTACACCACTGAATTTAGGAACATGGTGATCATGTTGGGTATCTCTCTCAATATCCTAGATGTACTCCTAAAGTATTTGGGGGTATACATTATCATTTATGAAATAAAGTTATTCTCTTCAAACCTAGGACCATTGACAGGGCCTATGTGAAATCATAGTATCTTGAGAATGTAGGCCATAAGAAAGGAAAACAAAGTGTTTTCTAAATAGAAATATCACCATGAATCTTCCAAGGAGGGGAATATTGCATGCAAAGGGAAAGAAAAGAAGGTGATATTTACTGTACATTATTTCAGGGATCCAAGAAAACACAAAAACCATTGCAATATTGATGGTCACACAAAACACCAATGTTCAGATCTATATCTAGAGTTGAATGGAAAGAAATATAATAAGTATGCCAAGAATAAGAACCTTCAGTGAAATGATTCGGGAAACAAGGTAGAGAGGAGCTTAGATGCCGATGAGAATATTTTTTTCACTTGAATGTAGAAGGATTTGAATCTGAGTAGCCTTCATCTTAAGGAAGAAAATCAAATGATAAAACTCTTCCATATTAATATCTAGGTCAAAAGGACGAACGCATATGCTCTATTTAATTCTTGTTCATAGGCTCATCTCATAGCATATGATCTCATCAACAATCTTTGGTTGAAGGTTCGTGATCATCCAAGACCATATCGATTGGGTGGTTGAATAAGGATGTGGAAATTAAAGTCACTAAACAATGTAAGATCAATCTTTCCATAAGTGCATATTTTATAAATGAAGTGAAATTATATGTACTACCCCTTGATGTGTGTGGTGTAGTGTTTGGAAGACCCTACATGTATATAAAGGATGCATTCTTCATGCAGAGAGAAAAATAATACCACTTGATCAAGGATAAGAATTCATACATCATCAATTCACACAAAGGAAAGTCAAAGACATCTATGATAAGTGATAACCAAGAAAAAATATTGAACGATTATAATAAGAAGTATGTATTTGTTTTATTAAGATAGACTTAGCCAATGGAGGAATCAGTAAGAGTAAAGGCATCCCTATGTTGATTTTTCAATATGCTAGGCTTAAGCATGAAGTTTATTCGATTTTAGCATTTTACTTAAACCATAGATAATTTGTTGCAACAACCAAGATCACAAGAAGAAACACCATGCACAAGTACATAATAAGTATCCTAGGAAACCCTTCTCAACAAGGGAAGAAAACTGAGCCAAACCTTTGCTATATTATTCAAGAGAAATACCTTCACCACCAAGGAAACCTAGCACACAAAAGGGTGCTCACAAACCCTAGAAGACTAGTGCCCAAGAGAGGTGCCCACTTTTCCCAAGTAGATGTACTTGCTGAAATTTCCAAACTCACACAAAAGATATGATTCCTCAATGGGGAATTTACCTTTACTTATATTAAACTTGACCTACCAACAAAAGTGTTTATTGGCATAACATGTCTGACCTCTCTATCTCATAATATAATTAATATTAACCAGATTAATTATCTTTTACATTAATTATCAATTACATTAAGGTGGGGTCGACCTATACCCTTTACATTACAATTAGAGTTACAGGAAGGTATGAATCTTGAATAATATAAAAAAGGATCTCATACACCCACTAGTTCTCAGCCACTAGGGGAACATCCATAGGGATGTCTATATCTCTAGCTCACTACATTACACAGAAGAACCACTCTCGCTAGTGCTCAACCACTAGCATCACATTCACATGTGCTAGTCCACATGCGTGTCCACTCAATAGATCTTATTTCCCACTGCATTACATAGGGGAGTCATTTTAACTTCATCATCAACTCTCTACCTAGAGGAGTCTAATACATCACCTTCATCTATGTCTCATGATGAAGAACCCAAAACTTTGGGATTTCACACATTCACCTTGTACTCAGCCACGGGCACGTCCAAATATGCAGATCTCCTTTCTCACTACGTTACATAGGATAATCATCTCGAGTTCATCTAAACTCTCTGTAAGGAGGAAGCCATCTGTATGTTCCATATCTATCTCAGATAGGAACCACACACCCCTCTCAGGGTCTCTCTCTCAGGTTTGGGTCCTGGAGAATGTCTCACATAGTTGCAATCATCAACACTCCCTCTCAGCTAGGGAGGCATTCTTCATCATACCAAGTCTCACACAAATGTACTTTGAACTTTGTCTTGGATGTAGTCATCAACACTCCCTGTGAAATAGGGAGCTATCCTTCACCAAGCTAATTTGGTGAAGATCTCTGCAATCTACTCATGTGTAGGAACATACTACATGTGTACTATTTTCCTCTGCATAATGTCTCTGATATAATGATATTTTATCTCAACATGTTTCGATCTATCATGAAACACTGGGTTCTCAAAGATATTTACATACAACTCTGGTTATCATCATAGAATCCATCTCATTATCAAGTAAATTTTTCAGAATCTTATGGATTTGCACTGCTTCGCACACTCAATGATACATACTTTGCTTCTGTGGTTTTCAAGGATAAAGAGATTTGTTTCCTACTGCACTAGGAAACCATGGAAAAATTCATGGTAAAACAACATTACGATGTTCTATTCCGGTTCAATGTACTCTCTTCTCAATCTGTATTGCCATATCCTGCAAACTCAAGTTCACACTGGAGGCATATCTCAGGCCATATCCATTTGTGCCTCGTATATATATCAATACATGTTTTGTTGTTTTCCAATGAGTCTATCTTGGTTGAATCATGGAATGACTAAGTACATTTACAGCATAGCATGAATCAAGTCTAGTGTTAACCAGATAAATCAGTGATCCAATCAGTTGTGGATCAGTCTCGTCTAAATCATCATCAATATTTTTCTTCGAATCCATCACCATGGATTTGCATTCTTTCATATTGAACTTATTTAATATTCCCACTGTATATTTTCCTTGACTCATGAAAATCTCATCTGTCCTCTCTCATACTTCTTGTCCCAAGAAGTAGTGCATAATAGTCAGATCCTTCATCTTGAAATCATAAGTCAAATATTACTTGTAGCCAACAACAAGGCTTTATGAACAAGTCATCAAAATTAGACTCTTGTTACCAACACTGTAATAATATAGGTTTGGATCAACAAAACTCTTGCTGAAAACCCAAACTCATGAAGAATATATCCATATGATATAGTTTCCAACTCATGGATGGTAGTATGGATAGAAGTGTATCAGGATTACTGGATCAAGTGTCTCATCATACACAACTCCCTATGTTTGTGAGAATCCTCTGGCTATAGATCTCGCTTTGTATTTCTTGACATTTCCATTAGTTGCATGCTTGATCTTATAGATCCAATTGGAAGTCACCACATACTTCCCTTCTGGTCCCTAAACAATATCTTATACATCATTCTTTAAGATATATTTGTATTCTTCTATTATGGCATCTTTCCATACCTGTTATCATGTTACTTCTTCAAGACAAGGAGGCTCAGAATCAATGAAGTGGATCATGACTGAAGGGTAGCTCGAAAATATATTTTTCTTTTTCGGGATGTGACTTGAGAGGAGGTATGCTTCTCTGCCTCCTGCAGAGTGATCCTAGGTAGGCCTTTTATGCCCTACTACAATATCTTTGAACATATCAACTGGAGCAATTGTATCAGATGGAATAATGTGTGTCTCCCTCTAAACTGTTGAAGAGGGAGAATATATTGTCTCACTGTCAATGTCCATTTGATATTCTATGGATATTTGAAAGGCTATCTCTTCTTCAAGGACATATCTTCTTGTCTCAATCTATATTTGACCAGGGATGTCGATTTATAATGTGTTCGAAGATTCATAGTTATCTCATAAACGTATCCTTTCTTCCTGAAGGTTCTATCTTGGACTTCTTCTCTTTGGGTACATGAAAGTACATTGGGAATCCAAATATCCTAGAGTATTCAATCTCATGCTTCACTCCGGTGAAGGATTCTTGGGGAGTTATGTTTTTCAAAGTCCGGTGAAGGCTCTTGTTCTGAACATATACTGTGGCATGCATGCTTCTGCCCATAGAATCATAGAAAGATTATGATCATGCATTATTGCATTGGTTTCCTAAATGATGGTTCTATTCTTCGTCTTTGCCAAATAGTTTTGACTCCCTCTGAGTCAAGTGACTCCCTCTGAAGGATAAACATCTTCCTTTGTTTTTAACCTATCTAGAACAAGAAAACCAGAGGAAACAAAACAAGAATATCTCATAAAGGAGAATAATGAGTACATCTCTAGAATCAAAAAAATTGAAGGATTGTTTTCACAGCTACAACAACTAATTGTAATGTAGAAAACTTTAGAAATGTAGGTTTAGAGGAATGACAATTACAACAATCAAACATGGAGTCTTCACTTCCAATGTCTTGTTCCTATGAATGCATTGAGATCCCTCTGGATCCATAACTTCAACAAAAGGTTCCTTACTCCTACAATTTACCTCATGACAATGATACAAATAATATATATGCAAGTTAATACTTGAGCGTGCTAATATGATTTCTCCAATGGCACCTCGCCGATCTCTATCCTCTTGAAATCTTCATGAAGAGGGTAGTCATAGTATCACATTTTTGTATCACCCACAATAATCCTTCCTATAAAGTCTTGTCTTCCAAGAACTTGAATTTTCTTGATCCATCAATCTTATCTTCCATCATAGTTCTTGTTCATCATAATTTTAGATTCTTCACAATGCCTTGTCATCTGGGCTAGAAAACCCAATGGCTAGGCTAGGCTAGAACTTTTAGGCTTTTTTGGACTCATGAATGCCAACAATAATCCTTTGAAATGTAGGAGAACATTGTTGAGCTAAAGAGATCCTTCAATGAGTTGCAGAAACCCTAATACTTAAATTTGTGCAGAAATTAGAGAAACCCTAGAAACCCTAGGGCCAAAAAGTCAAAATGCTTGGAAATGCAATATGAAGCTTGTTGGGGATGCATTGAAGGATGATGTATAGTCCTATAAACTTTTTATCCCCAACGTCCATGTGACAAGTGTTGAAACTCCTCAAATCGGTAGGTTGTATGAAATTTGTGGAAACCCTAGGAGGGTCGTACAGTTTTGTAGACGAGAGAGAGGATGACTGAAAGTTTCTTGTTCAATGGGTTATTCAAGACCTATTCTCTGATACCATGTTGATTTTTCAATAATCTAGGCTTAAGCACTAATTTCATTCCATTTTATCATTTTACTTAAACCATAGACAATTTTTTGCAGCAACCAAGATCACAAGAAGAAACACCATGCACAAGTACACAAGAAGTATCTTGGGAAACCCTTCTCAATAAGGGAAGAAAACCAAACCAATCCTTTTCTATATTATACAAGATAAATACCTTAACTACCAATAAAACCTAGCACACGAAAGGGTGCTCGCAAACCCTAGAATACTAACGCCCAAGAGAGGTGCATAGTTTTCCCAAGTAGATGTACTTGCTGAAATTTCCAAAATCACACAAAAGATATGATTCCTTAGACCTCTCTATCTCATAATATAATTAATATTAACGAGATTAATTATATTTTACATTAATTATTAATTACATTAAGGTGGGGCTGACCTGTACCCTTTATATTACAATTAGGGTTACAGGCAGGTCCGACTCTTGAAAAATATAGCAAGGAATCTCATACACCCACTAGTTCCTAGCCACTAGGGACACATCCATAGGGATTTACATATATTTGTCTCACTTCATTACACAAAAGAACCACTCTCAGTAGTGCTCAACCATTAGGATTATGTTCACCTGTGCTCATCCATAGGCACGTCCACTCAACAGATCTTATTTCCCACTACATTACCCAGGAGAGTCATCTGGGGTTCATCATCAACTCTCTACTTAGAGGAGGCTAATAAATCATATTCATGAATGTCTCATGATGATACACCCATCACCTTGGGATTTCACACGTTCACCTTGTGCTCAACCACAAGCATGTCCAACTCTGGAGATCTCATTTCTCATTGCACTACATAGGAGAATCATCTGGAATTCTTATCAACTCTCTTTAAGGAGGTGTCCATCTCTACATTCCATATTTGTCTCATATATGAACAACATATCCCTCTCAGAGGCTCTCTCTCAGGTTTCTGTCCTAGAGAATGTCTCACTTAGCTGCAATCATCAACACCCTGGAAGGATTTACAAAAGAGTAGAAACAATATTGTATGAGTTGTTGCAGGAATATAAGGGATTGGTCTAGGAAACATACATGATCCTAAAGTTATTCCACCTAATATGGGAGTGGACCACGAGATATAGGTGTTTCTTGATTCCCTATTGCCAAATATTGGGCTATATATGTTAAGCCCTAATATTGGCTCATTACCCCTTAATTGGGTCATATTAGATTAGTAATGTTATTTTATTTATGTCGGCTTTAGGCCATTAGTTGTAATTTAGATTAGTAATGTTATTTTATTTATGTCGGCTTTAGGCCATTAGTTGTAATTATACCTCCTAGTCTCCTATATATACCAAGGAGACATTTTCAATTTGAATCATCTTGTACTTGAACATTTAAGTGGGGTAAAAGGAGGTTTCCCCCTCGAAGAGGCTTATTATCTGAAATTATCTCTTTTTCAAGGCATTGAGTACTTTTCCTGAGGTTTTTCTATGCTATATAGATGTTTGGTTCTTAACATATGGTATCAGAGCTCAAGGTCTTGGGGTTTCACTGCTACATCTGAGACACCGTGGAATTTTCGCTATAACTATTTTTCTACAACGTTTCAGAAGGAACGACTTGGAGGATATTTAGAAGACAGATCAAGGTACGTTGGGTTCAACATTCAGCTCCCGAGGCCTTATAATTTCATAGATACAACCTGTACAAGATAGGTTTATGGAATCATCCTGAAATGAGTCATTGTGGAATTTTCGCTATAATTTTTTTTTTGTAACATTTCAGACCCTAAACTTGGGAGGCCATTTACAGAAATTAGTAGTGTATTTTTGGTAAAAAGTTCAGCTTCTGGGTCATCCTAAATTTGTATATACACCCTGTGTAAGATAGGGTATCTGACTAGCCCTATTGACTAGTCTCAAGAAGGTGTTCCAGGTAAAACAATCATAACTTCTTCCTAGAGTATCCAAATTGTGTGGGACTAGTTGAATTGGATTGTGGACAGTCTGTAGTATTTTGGGTGCGAGTTTCAGAATTTTATTTCAATTATTTTGTGTGGGGCACACTATACAAGTGAGATCTCCTGGAAAGGCCAAAAATCAGCAAGTTGTGGGGAAGTTACCATAAATTCCACTTGACACATCCAATTTTGATCAGACCTATGGAATTGCAGAGAAAACATATCAGAGAAATACATAAGAGAAAGTCATACCCAGAAGGGCCAAAAATTGGGAGATACAATAGAATAAATATTGTCTAGTAGAACCACCTCAAAATCAAGGTTCAAAAGTGATACTTGGCCAACATGCCACCCAAAAAGGGAACTTCTACACCAAATCAGCCTCCAGAAAATCCTACTTGGACTCTTGATGAAGGTGAAGAAATGCGTAGGGACATAAATGAACTACAAAATAAGATGGATTCAATGGAAGCTAAGATGGATTCAATGGAAGCTAAGTTGGACACTAATATAGATGGTTTAAAAGGGGAGATCATGGAAGCATTGAAAAATTTCATAACAGAGAAGACACCAGAAAGTGAAAATGCATCCCATGAAATTCATGATGTGGACACAAGGAAGGTGACTCAAGAATGGAGAAACTCCAACTTTGGTTTGAAGACCAACCACGTTCCTAAGATTGACATGAGGAAGTTTGATGGCAAGGACCCAATCAC
>ML817215.1:0-32897 GCA_009831015.1 Picea engelmannii | reverse complement strand
ATCCTCCTCTCTCAAATTCCCCTTATTAATTACCAAACAACCTGGTTCCCCCATTAATTGCCCAATAGCCTTATCCCACCATTAATTACTTCACCTACATTTTAATGATGAAATAATAAAAAGACTGTTTATTTTTTTATTAATTAATTAAATTTAAATTAAGAACTATGATAAATAATTAATCAAGTTGGGTTGTTACAAACACCTCCAAAAAAAACATACATGCAGATATAGTGCGAGCTACACAAACCATGCCTAACACCATGCTAAGTCTTATTATTGCAAAATTGTTACAACATGAGCACTTTTGGCTCAGCTTACAACTTGGGAAGAGTCACACAACTCGCCTCACCTCACCAATACACTCATACGTAGATTCTTTATAGAAATACTCGTCCATTGTAACATCTTTCACAAATTATACGAAGCACCCCAATTGTGGATCCACCATAGACTCATTGTCCATTATTTGTTGCAAGACTTTGCATAGATCTACGGTTTTGTCTCCTAGCATGCCACTTACAGACCCGCGACAAGACTTCCCCAGACTCAACCCAAATGAATTTCACCCCAACTATGTCCACAAAATCACCTCAAGGAAACACAAGTCTTCCCATGTGGAGTGACTTGGCTCCTTGAGGGAGCTTGCCCCTCTTTGTCTAAGTCTTCCTTAGAATTAGAGAGTTAATCTTACTCTCATTTTTCTTCAAATATTCCTTCCTTATTTCTGCACTCTTGTTCTCGTATAGGTACTCCAAATTTCACCATCATGAACCATCACATCCTTTGGGTATGGCATGCCCCTTTGTTAACCATCATGAAAAAATGAATCATCGTGCCCCTTCGCGGACCCAGTTTCCCAAATGAGTCATCACGCCCCTTTGTGGACCTGATCTCCCAAATGAACCTAGGCACTCGTCAACTATCCCATCCATTGGGACCGACACACCCCAACCATGGGGTGCTTCCCAATATCTTTGGTGCACCCCTCCTCTTGGTCACTTCATACTTGAGAAAGACCCTTGGCGCATCTGCATGTCCAAGGAGCCCACTTGATCAACTAGTGAAACACATGGGTGCTAGAGAAACCCCAAGTTTCGTCTCCTTGAGTACTTGGTCGAGGGTCTCTGCACCCTTCTAGATGAAGACCTTACAATTTTCATGATCCAAAAATATCAAGAAGGAAATGAATTTCATATTGATTTTAATTTCGTTTTCCTAAGAAAAAGGAATCCTTATAAAGTATTGTTTCAAATATTACTCATAAAAATGGTTTTGTAGAATCTAAAATCAGAATAATTTAGATTGGATAATTAAAATGACTATGGGAGAATATAGGAATTAGCAAAATGTTTTGTTGAATCATTTATGGTATGACAAAGTGACTCCTAAGGAATTCCTTGTACTTCTTAGTCTGGGAGAAATAGACCAATCTTCCCTCACATATATTTATTCCATTCGTACAACTATTTCCATAAGTGTTCTAAGAAGAAGCCTTAGATGTTAAGGGTCAAGTATTCTCTCATATGAAAGTAGAGGAGGAAAGGGAGAGAAACAAAAAATATTTATCCATCAAATCCTTATCAAATGATGCCTTGGCAAGGGAACATTGAGTAGATAATTCCAAGAAATTGAACTTATATTGATGTGCAATAAAACTAATATACATAAAGGAATTAGTGGAAATATGGGTTGACAGTCATTGTTTACCAAGGGGTGAGTGCATTTATGGTTATAATGTATTAAGGGGTTTGTGTAAGATGGGGTTATGTTTATTTTTCAAGATAGATGATATTGTAGATATATATTATTATTTAACATGCAAAAGGATCACAACTGAAAGATAGATATTCACGGAACAACAAGATATATCCTCATGGAAACCCTCAAGGGGGATAAAACCTTGAAAACTTTCCTCAAAATAGATTCCTCCAACATGTACAATGTCATACAATTCTATTTCCCAAAAACAATACCAAAGAGACCTGGACATGAACCAAGAATAGCCTCCTAGATAAATGCACTCTACTCTCTTGTACTTATGTTCAATGAGTGATCTCAATATGACTTGATATAACCTCTATTTATACTCTAAAATACCCAAAAGATACGGCTTATAAATAAACCATTTCACAATGACTTATTAATAAACCATTTCACAATGACTTATAAAGTCAACCTTCTCTAGGTTATGACCAATATAATTACACTTAGGAATAAATTCCAAAATTATGTAAAATATCAACACTCCCTCTTAATGAGGAAGGTATTCTATCTCACACAGACTCTAACATTGTCACCATCCACATGAGCTCATGACCATTGATTTTCAGACACACAAATATATACATCACAAGAAATCCATAGTGACTTCATGACATGCATCGAGGGCCGGTGGGTATTTCTCCAATAGCTACGACATGTCATCATGAGACTATCCAGTTTCTCGCAGAAAACTCAAATATCTTATGCATGATATCCAGTACCTTGAGAAAACATTTGTACCTCATCTCTTCAGCATGAATCTAAGGATGATGGGTAGCTCTCCAATAGCTATAACATGTCATCATGACATCCACTACCCTTCTATAACATCTGAAGCCATCACTCCCTCTAAAGAGAGAATACATCAAGCTTGTCCCTGAAGTACTTGAACTTCGTCCTTGAAAATGGCTTTGTCATCACATCCACAACCTACTCCTCGGTAGCGACATATTGGATCCTCATTGCTCCCTCATGCACCATATCCCTGATATAGTGATACCTGATTTCAATATGCTTCTACATATAATGAAACACCAAGTTATTTGACAACTTTATACAATTATGGTTGTCTCACAAGATACAGGTCGCCTCCATCGCAATATTGAATAATCCAATTAGCAATTTTTGAAGACACACTACTTTGTGACTTGTTTCACATGTTGTCACATACTCTACCTCAGTCGTACTGAGTGCTATGAATGACTGCTTCTTACTGATCCATGAAATCATACCGGATCCCAAAGTGAACAAACATCCCAATGTACTTTTCTTATTTACAACACTACCTACCCAATCTGAATCTGAATATCCAAGTAGATTGATCTCACTATCTGCAACATACTTGAGCCTAGAGTCCATTGTACCTTTAAGGTACATCATCACATGTTTTACTACAATCAGGTAAACACGTTTGGGGTCATCCATGTACTGACTTGGGTTGTTCACAATAAAACATATATTTGGTCATTTATTCATCAAATACATCAATGATCCAATCATCTTCTTGTATAATGTAGAATCCATAGCCTCTGAAGTCGTATCATCCAACAAATTCATATTTGATTCCATCGGTGTAGCCATTGGTTTACACTCAAACATCCCGAACCTATTAGGGATCTCCACAACATATTTTCCTTTGGTTTAGAAAGATCTCATCTTGTCTCTTCCATACCTTGAGACCCAAAAAGTAATGCATCATCCTGAGATCTTGCATCTCAAACTCAACAACCAATTTTTTTCTTACACTCTAAAATGAGCTTTTCCACACCCGTTAGAAATAAGTCATGCACATACAACGATATTATTATTGAACCATCATCCACAACCTTAAAGTAAAGTTTAGGATCTTCACTACTCTTTATAAATCCTAGGCTTGTCAAAAATTTGTCGATCCTGCCATACCATGCTCTGGGTGCCAACTTTAATCAATATAAATCCTTCTTCAATCTACACACTAAGTGTCTCTCACTTTTCACATACTCAACGAAGTTTTATGTGACTATAAGGACCATTATTCCTAATCATGTTGCCATCTATGCTACAAGAAGAATGTCAATCCTTCCAGATATTGAAAGCCACACACTTTGAGTCTTATGTCCTTCAAAGACTATGCCAAGGCCATTCTCCATTGGTCAAATTACCATGACCAATACCAGGAGAATGTCAGCTCGATGTTTAAACATTAGCACTCCCACTTAGTTATGGAGGTATTCACCAAAATGTTCTCCTCTGGTCTTCAAAGCCTCACAGGTTAAGCCATGTTCACACAAAACATGCTACAGGTAGCATCATCCTAGTCACACAAGTTACACCATGATTCTTAGACCACATCATGATCACATAGATCATGCTCCAAGTAGCTCCATCATAGTCTCATAGACTATGTCATGGTCACGCAAACCATGCTACAAGTGTCACTACTATAGTCATGTAGACTATACCATGGTCACACAAACCATGCCATAATCACACATATCATGCTATGAGTATCCATGTAGTCACTTAGACTACCTCCATAGTCATAATATTATGCCATGGTCATAGAGACCATGCCATGGGCTACAAGGACCATTTTTCTCCATTAGCACTCTAGGTGATAACTAATGTTTTATAAATACCATAAAAGTGTCTCCTCATTGGCCTTTCTTGACAATATTTCCGCAATATCCTTTGCGAACAAACCTGTGGCAAGAATTTCCATGTTTCGGTTTTGAGAGACAACCTTGACCCGGATGGCAGCACCGACAGTAAACCACATGATGAAACATTCACAAATCCTCTAGAATATTTTTTTTCTATAGCCTTAACTAACTATCCAAGAAGTTTAATTATGTTAAGTCTACACTTCAAATACAATAAAGGATGGGTAACACTTTTTCATATTACAAAATGAGGGACAACCCTCACCATGACTTGCCAATCAAACTATTATATAAAGCGCCTCCCATGCAACAAGTTAGGATTGTGGTCAAATTATGCCCCGACCATTTGGAAGAAGACCAAAAAATAAAAATTCCAACTATATGTATTTCCTTCAATCCATCATTGTCTAGTTTGAACCCTTCTCAGCCTCACATCCATCTATGGATAGACTACAAACAATATTCTAGCACCTCCATTGGTAGGGATTGACTATGCCATCGTTGCATTAACTTGAGACAACGATTAGTGTAGTGGGAGACACATACACTTTATTTATTTGCAGAGTAAATGTTTGGGGAGAGAAATTTTGTTGAACGAAGTAAGTTCGATGATGTTTCTCAACTACTACCACTCACCCATCTCTAGTGGATGGGACTATGGAAAATTTCCCAATTGTGATTGGATGGTTGCAAATATCTATACTCTTCCTGGATCCACACACCCCCGTCATGTCCTCTCCACTCTTTCATCAAGGATTAGTACCACTTCCAAGATGAAACTCATAGCTTCCTCTCTTCTCTTTGGCACTAGCCTCTCCACCTTCGCTTCTACCCTGCACATCAGGAAAATTATCTCTACAAAGTTTTATATTGGTCCCTCATAGGTGGTCCCTCATAGAACCACTTTATGCATTCACATGCAATTTCCAGCATGTCATTGGTGAGACTCTTGGTGCACACCATGTGTGTAGTAACCTCTTTCTTGGTCATGATCTATGCCACTTCTAGGTCTGGTAAACACATCAATGGATTTGAGCCACCACCTTTTCTAAAATTTGTACATTGCCAACACCTTGGTACACTTCAAACATATATGAAGACTATTCTCTAGTTCCTCACATGGATCCTTCTAGGAAATGAGTCTTCTATAAATGGTGGTTTCTTCCTCATAGAAACAACTTACCTCTCTACCGATATGTTTCCATTTCCCTTTAATTTTACTTGGGCCCTCTTGTAAGGGAGTGAAGCCCAGTCCTACTATAATACCATGATTATTTTTCAAGAGAGATAATATTGTGTATATATATATATATTATTTAATATGAAAAAGGATAACAACTAAAAGATAGATATCCACATAAAAACAATAAATATCCTTCGGGAAACCCTCAAGGGGGAGAAAACCTTGCAAAATTTCCTCAGTATAGATTCCTCCAACATATACAATGTCGTACAATTATCTTTCCCAAAATCAAGACCAAAGAGACCCAAACATGAACCAAGAATATCCTCCTAGATAAATGCACACTAATCTCTCATACTTATGTTCAATGAGTGATCTCAATATGACTCGATATAACCTCTATTTATACTCTAAAAGACTTAAAATACACGACTTATCAATAAAGCCTTTCACAATGACTTATCAATAAGCCCTTTCACAATGAATTATTAATAAACCTTTTCACAATGAATTATCAATCCAGCCTTCTCTAGGTTACTACCAGTACAATTACACTTAGGAATAACTTCTGAAATTACCTAAAATCTCAACAAGTTATTGGGTTTAAGGTAGGCTCACTGTTTCAGGGTATTAATGTCTTCAAGGACATAGTGATTTAGGGAGTGACTAAGTAAGTGGATAATTTCATCACAAGTCAAAGATGGTCCAACAAGGTCAATTTTCTCAACCATCATCAACCATAAAGGATGGAATTTGACAAGTAAATTGACTGTCACAAGGAAAATTTTCTATCAAATACGATAAATGTTTTTCCATAACCATCACAAATCTTCGTTAAAAATGTCAAAACAAGTAATACAATCGTAAAAAGCATCAAACTTTATGGGATGTTTCATTTTCAAATTGCAACCCTATCAACCATGGTCAATTAAGGTGCATAACGAAAATAGTGGTCAAACATTATTAATCTCAGTTGGACATCATCAAGAGGTATCAATATATTCAATGATAGTGAAGGATTAATGTGTTACTGAGGTTACTAGAGTAGGAGGTTTGTGGGTCATGGGATTACTACGTTATGTGTTTAATGGATTAGTGGAAATTATTTTATCTAATGTCATAATTATTAGGGATCATAATTTATTAGGGGTTAATGTATTTCAAGTTTTAATGTCGTAGGGGGTGATTCTATCATTAGGGGATAACATTGGGGGTCGATTGTTGTCAAACATGGTCAATGATGTTGAATCATGGTCAACAATGATCAACCATGGTTGATAACAATAAACCATTGTCAATGGTGGCCAATATCGTCAATGAGGGTGAAGGGTTAATTGGACCATATTTGGCCATGTTGACCAAGGTTCACTATCCTTGGTCATTGATGTAATCAATGACTGACACAATCAATCATTAACACAATGTGTCCCTAAATACATGAATCCATTCACACACTAATAGTTTAATACATTAACCCCCTAATACTTTATGACCTTGAACACAATTATCTTTTCATGCGACAATTAATATACTACAAGCTTAAACATAATATCCTCTTGATACACTATGACTATCAAACAAGATCCCTCATGTAATTATCCCTTAACACATTATGACATTTTACACACTAATAATCTGCATGCAATAACATACACTAATTCATGCAATAAATATTCTAATGGAATATCCATGGTAGTTTATAGATCACTACTCAACTATAGAATAATAACAATACCAAAATAATGTGACCCCTTTCTTTACTAGTGGCCCAATATTTAACATGCCATGATCGTCATTGAGGGTTATGGTTAGAGTTTTTGCATGCCTCAACCCTCGATTATTGTTATGGTTTTGGACCCTCTAGAATATTCTTGAAATAAAAGGACACCCGGAAAATTGAATTCAAGACAAGGAAAGTTTTGTATGGATGGTTGGTCATGCCTTTTGGTTTCTGTAATGCACCAACTACATTTATGTGTTTGATGAATGATGTATTGCATCCAATGCAGTAATTGCACGCCCATAGTAAGATTTAGAAAACCATACATTACAAGTGAAAGAATTATTTGATGGGTAAGAAAACCATTATTCACACTGATCACCAACCGTTGCAGTATTTGTACACCCATAGTAAGATTCAAAAAACCATAGATTACAAGTGGATGTTTTTTTTACACTAGTTTCATCTATTCATCAAGTATAGGAAGGAAGATACTAATAAGTTGGAAGAAATGCTTTAAAGGCCACCCACATCCATGATTACAACTTTGGGAACTCTTATTCACATGGAGCCTTTTACCCATGATACATAGAACATGAGGACTTTAGATAGTTGTTTAAATGTCTACAATGACAAATTCATCTAGAAGAAGGTGATGGTAAGGTTGATTGTCATCTCCAAAATGCCTTACTCTACAAGATAGACAATTTATGTGTTCCTAAAGGTGAAATATTGCATATTATTAAAGAGTCTCACATGTCTAAGGTTGGAAGACATTTTAGTGTTGGGAACACAATTGATAAGTTACAAAGGTATGTTTATTGGCCCAGAATGCAAGAATGTGTAGCTCAATATATTAGAGGATGCATGGTTTGTTGTACCAAGATTCCTAGTAATAGGAAGAAATTTCTATACCATCCCTTACATGTACCCACTAGACCTTGGGAAATCATTTCCATGAATTTTTCAGTGGTTTGACAACAACTAGGAAGGGGAATGATTATCTATTTGTGTTAGTTGAGATTTTCAACAATATGTGAATTCTCATGCCTTGTGAAAATACCATCAAAAGACAAGAAGTAATAAACATGTTCTTTGAACAGGATTGGGTGCACTTTGGGATACTGTTATAACCCTAATTTGCACCATACATGCTTACCTAGCATCAGGCCATCTCAGATCCCTTATTTTCCAAAGAACTACTGAACAAGTCTTTAAAAAACCTCTTTTATGAGGGTCCACGCGCCCTACTCCATTACTGCATGTGTGTACATTCTAGCTGACCTAAAACAACCCGCATGAACCTACAAAAGTACGAAAAAATGAAAGTTGTCGATAAAACACACAACTTTGGGTGAGTTAATTGAAACTCCCGGCCATGCATGGTCGAGGGTTCATCCAAATACCTAGCTTCTTCTAGCCTATAAAATAAGGGTTAGGGGTCCCATTTGGAGGAGGAGAATAAGAGTAAAGAAACTCTGCCCAATTGCACATTCTCATTGTCCCAACCCTTTAGACATCCTTGTGTAAATGAGATACAAAGCAAAGAAGTTGGAGGACATTTGAAGAGGAGTCCAGTATCAGGATTCATAGAGTAGTGGTTGGTCTCAACATTGTAAGTTGATTGATTAAAGTTAATAATAAAGAAATGTTTTTCCCGTCCCACTATATGAGTTCTTCATAGTTCAATAAATATATGTTTGAATCTCTAACCCATTAGTCTGTAGGTAAAATTCATGTGTAGTTTGTTGCTTGTTTGTATGCAGGTCAACCTTGGGAGGAGAGCTACCAACAAGCGATCAAGCATGAAGAAGGATCGACATCGAACATCTGGAACAAGGTATGTTGGTCTAACCATGTATTCGCTGAAAAGAAATGGGGATTAATTCTAGGATGAAGGTAGAAAGTAGGTTTCTTTTGGTCATATCTGCATGCATAATACAACCCTATTTTCTACTCTGTAGGGGGATTTCCCACCACAACAGAATTGATGACCATACTAGGGAAGTCTCTAGGGTTCCTAGGAATATTTTTGGGTAGTTTTAAAAAACTAGGTTTTCTTTCCTATTTTTTGAAGTTTCTGGAAATTCTGAGATGACATAGAGAGTCTGGTTTTCCATACTAGCTATCTATGTTATTTGCTTGACTGTGTTTTTTCGAGACCCACAGAGTTACACACGACCTGCATAAGGTCTTCATGCGTGTACTTGTGCCCTACGTTCTTACAGCCGACATATAAATGCTAGCTGAAGAAGTAGCAATAGTGTGTAGATTCCATAAAATTGTTGAGGCCTTCATCCTCTTCTCTGTCAGAATCAATCATTATCAGGGGTTTTCTGGACTTCTTTCTAAGTCTTGGTTGTTTGCAGTCTCATCTCAGATTTGTTTGTTTTACGAATTTTTTCCTTACATTGGTTTCTTTTTCTGTTAAAGAGAGTGTCTAAGCCTTCAAGAGATCCTGGTTCTCATTATCAGTGGTCTCTTCCTGGTTTGGATTGTTTTTTTTAGTTGTTTCAGAGTTTTAGAGATACACGTGGCCTATATAAGGCCAACACGTGTGTACATGCCCTCTGGCTCTACACAACTCACGTGCACACACTTGTTGTTGGATTGTCAGTAGTGTGCTTGTGAAGGATAGGTTTTGTTGAGGGTAAGGCAGTCATCCTTTCCCTTGACAAGAGTTATACCTCTAATAATTTTGAATCTCTGTCCTAGTAGTCACTAGCTTAGGGTTGATCTTAGCCATAGCTTCCTTTTTCATTTAAAAGTTGTCATAAAAAAAAAATTCTTTAGGGTTTTTAGACAAGTGTGAGAGTCCTTTTTTAAGTTTCTAGTTTGTGATTTCTTGAAGTGATTCTTTTCGATCTGTGATTAGGAAATAATTTTTTCTTGGTTTTTGACTTGTTGGTATTTTTCCTTTTTGCTTTATCAACATTTAAATAAATAAAAAAATCTCTTTCATTTTCTTGTTTGGTTGAAAAGTGTGATTTTGCATTAGTAACCAGGGAAATATATTTGTTTTCTTAAGTTCTTGATAGTTTACTTAGATCATAAGTAGTTCGTAGTCGAGTGAAATCCTTATTTATGTTTTTTGATTCAAAAGATCTTAGAAAAATAAAAATAAAAAAATTTGAAAAATTGTCGAAAATTTGCGTTAAGTAAAAATTTTGTTTCCAGCTTTCTGTTAATTTTTTACTTTCATATTTCAAACATCATTAGTTTCACTTTCATACCCCTTGACATAAGACAAGCCATAAAATTAACGCTAAATCTAAAATTTATTAGACTTTTATGTTTGTAGGGTTAACCAACTAGTTCAAGATTAGGGCCTTGGATTAGGTTGGAGAGCAAACTATTCAAGGCCATTAAAATCAAACATTGGAGTATGAGTTAGGGAGTGTCTAAGTCTAGTATCATGAAATTTATCCAGGAAAACCCTCTAACACAAGGGATAAACACGAGGTTGCATACAGAAAGGTAGCGGAGATAACCCCTCCAAAGTTGGACCGATCGTAGTGGAGAACACATATAGAGGGCTTGTTTTGGGATTCCGTCAATTGCATTTGCCATGGGGCTTCATGGGTCTCAAATCTGTTTGAGTTCCTTAGTTGTCTTCCAGACCACTTGCTTTCGATACCATTGATAGGTTTCCGGCTCAATACCCTACTCATTGTGGTCTACCCGACTTTCGACTGTACCCGCCTGGTGACTGTTCGTGCACTAGCAACCTAGTTGCCTATATTTTTTAGGGACATACACAGGTGACTGCGGGGGTATACCGCGGTACCTAGGACAGACATCAAGCCATGCTTTGCAGAGTATACCCAGAGGGTTCTTCCATTTTCAAGTCTCACTTGCACCGGTAAGTTTCTCTAGTGTTGGTTGTTGTAACTGTTCTTCTAATTAATTTAGTGTTTGCCTATCTTATCTTCTAGGGGATTTTTTTAGTGCGTGTTTTTTTTGAACGATTATACTACCCTAGTGTGTCTTTGATATTCTCACACAGTGGAGGATCACGAGCTCTTCCAGTCATGAAGGATTCTTGGCTTGCCGCTGGTTACACTGGAGCCACCCCCGCCACCACTAAGGCGAAAGCTAGACCAACAAGGGTCTTTTGAAGCGACCGAGTCACAAGAAATTGTGCTCAACCAACATCCAAAGGAATCAACCATTTTAGACCTTGGAGTGAAAGCTTTTGGTTTGGTTGAAACCTCCACCACTGATCTTTTGGCACCCACCATCGTACCGATTCATCCTTACGAGTGTCAGACAGTGTTGCATGTAGCAATGGAAACAAATGCTATTACTCCTTCTAGGAAGTCTTCAATTCCCACTATGGTTGTCACCACAGGAGAGTTTCCACCTCCTAACCCACCGTCACCAATTTGAGCCACCATGGTATCGACTACCTCTACATCACACAGTGGTCCGATCCCATCTTTGGCAGTGACCACAACCCCTTTCACACCAAGTGTGATAGGCCCTCCGTTCTCATACGAGATGCCTAGTTCAGGTACAAGTCTTGTACTTTCCTACTCCACTTCACAGACTTCAGGTCTGGGGGTAGGGAGCTCTAACGCTCCTCTGTAAGGACAAATGGGGGGCACTCTTGCTCCTTTTAATGCTTTCCCTTACGGGGGAGGCCATATACCTCCTTTGTCCCCTTCACTCGATGGCTCGCATCAGAAAACCGTCGAGCAACCTGCACACCATAGTTTACTTGGAGCAGTGAGTCAAGGACCACCTTCGCATAATATGTCGGTAGGTTCGACACCATTTTATTTGTTCGATGAATTTGGTAACAACGCCTTCTCGTCAACTACTTTCCCAACTGGGGGCAACCCTAGTTTCGGACATCCTATTCCTATGCAGGGTACTATTCCTACATAGGGGGCACACCCAGGAACTTCTTCCGCAGCAGGGCCTTGGAATTCTTGGCAGGGATCAGTTCCCTCGTCAAGAATGCTGATCTGGGGTAATTATTTTCATAACCAATGGAACCCCAGATAAAGCACTATGTCTATCCCCATGGGACCGACATGGAGCAATCCTTCCCAAATCCCTTCGAATGTAATGCATGCCCAACCATATATGTCCTATTTCAGAAATCCGTCGATGATGTCTCCTCACATGAAAAATCCATATGCTGGCCATGGCCATGGTTTTTACCAGAATCTGGGCTAGCAGCCGAACTTTTCCTGGCAGCCTGGTGCCAGTCAAACTCTAGGCCCCTTTTTTCCAGGTTATCACCAACAACCCAAACTACCCTTCCTGGAAACCTTGCATTTTCCAGACTTGACAAGGTTGTTGAATGACCCTATCTGTCAGAATCCGTGTTGGCCTCCTATGCCAACGAAGTTGCCTTCAGACATCCCAAAGTTCGAAACCAAGCCTAATGAAGATCCAGGAGATCATGTGGCTACCTTCCATCTTTGGTGCTCATCTAACTCGTTGAAAGACAACTCCATACAGTTGTGATTGTTTCAAGGTACTCTCATTGGGAGTGCCACGAAATGGTACATTGAGCTTGACCGCTCAAGATACTCTTCCTTCGGTGAACTAGTGATGTCTTTCCTAAACCATTTCCATTTTCCTATGAGATATGATGATGGCACTGAATTGCTGGCCAATTTATCACAAACTAAAGTGGACCATATCTCTAATCACATTCAAGAATGGAGACACAGAAAGAGTTTAATTAAGGTACCGGTCCCACCAACATTCCTTCTCGAGTGGTTTCTTAAGTCTTTGGTCCCACAGTTGTCCAAAGACATCACGACGTTGTGAGTATTTTCTGAAGAAGACGTCATCATGAGAGCTCAACAAATTGAGCTAATCTATTCTCAGTCTAGTTTATTATATGAGATCTTGCCAGATGCACCACGCTCAATACTTGATAAAACCAGACAGAGAGTTGGACCACATGCCGATGGTATTGTCGGTTCAGAAAAATCAAAGCCTGCTGAGAAACTAATGACTCAGTTGCAACAATTGTCTATACAACACATAGCGGCCTGCCAAACTACTGCTTTGTCTACTCCCCCTACCAAAACGTCGAATGTACACACAATGCAATTGACTAATCCAAAGGCCACCCAATAGCCTGAAGGAAAGAAAAAACAATGAAACAAGGGTAAGGGGGATAAGAAACCCACCGATAATGATGGTGGGGGAAATACTGAGAAATGGAAGGTGAGGTATCCATGCAACTTATGCACGGAAGACGACCTGACCCATTTATGTCCTTGGCTTGTAGAGGCTCAAAAGTTTGTGATGCATCAACAACCTATTGTGTTAACCAGTCCATTTCAACATGGGCAAAATCTAACCCAAGCCTCTGCAAGCATGGAGGGGGGCAGCCAAGGACCCTCTCCACCGTCGAACAACCCTGCATCCATGAATGTCTATATGGTGAAGAGTGATGCTTTTATATCGACTAGAGCGCATGACTATAGTAAACCAAGAACTTCTGAGAAGGGTAAGGAAGCTGAAATCCCATATCTTCCTCTACAGATTGAGAAGACATTGGTCAAAACAATAACACACATTCCCAAAGGTGCGTTCAAAAAATCTTCTCATAACCCAAATGCAAGGGTTTCCCATAACTATTCTGTGGTGGAGGATTTATCACAAACCCCTTGTGTGATGTCCTCTTTGGAGGTCCTCCAAAGCTTCCCTTCCCAGAGGAAAGCCTTGTTAAATGCTTTAAGATCTACCGAGACTTGTAATCTGGGTACAATCATGTTGGATACAACCGACTTAAAACCTCATCTTCCTTACCATGTAGCATTTCAGATAGTAGTGGCTTATCCCACGAAAACTTTTACTCGGAATATCTTCCGCATGGTGATTGATGAGGGTGCCTCGACATGCGTTATGTCGTTGGCATGTTGGAAGGCCATTGGCCAACCCATTTTTTCTCTGTCACCTACTCTCCTCATCGCTTTCGATGGTCATTCGTTTCGACCACATGGTATCATTCCTTCTTTCCTCATGCAGTTAGGAGGGAAGACTGTGTGTGTCGAGGTAGAAGTAGTCGACGCACCCCTCAACTATAATCTCTTGTTAGGAAGGAGTTGGACTTATTCCATGCAAGTTGTGGTTTCTATAGTTTTTCGGGTCTTGTTGTTTCCACATGAGGGCCGGATTGTGACCATCGATCAATTGTCTTTCTCTAGACTTGACCCTGCATTGGGGGCATCCACGGTCCTGATGATTGATAATCCTCAACCAGGTGTAGTCAACGTAGGGGTTGGTCTGTGCCCATCTTTGATGTGTACCTTCGATTACCCTCCCCCTCAAGGTGATATCAAGTTTATATCCAATGACCATAAGGTTGATATTTTTCAAGTTTCGTCATTTCGCATGACTTACTTTGGCGATCTGTGGATACTTCCTTCCCCATCAACCACAATGGATGGGACAGGGAACCCGAGCATGTCCATGGCCTTGTCCGTAGCTGAAGTAGCATACTCTTTAGTCCAGCAAGCTTCAGCCAACACTGATCCAACTACTACACAAGAGTTTGATCCACTTCTAGAGCCTATTTGGGCTCAGGGTTCTCTCGCTGACACCGATTCATTAGACTTAGTCTTTCCCTCTGATGAAGCATTAATTGAAGCAATGACTAGTCCAGACAAACCCTGAGATGATCTTCATCACAGATCATACTTCATCCCAGAGTTAAGCATAATCGAGGCCGGAGAATTCACCTTGACTATGACTGGAGATAGGTCTTGTCCTATTAATCCCTTAGCTACACATGATATCAATGTTGAGGGTAATATGGAAACCATTGTTGAAACGATACCTATCAATATCTCTAGAACCCCTAGCGTCATAGACAATGTTTTCATCGGAGCATACTTCTCCCTCGAGGAGATGCCAGACATTGACCCACAAAGAGTCGATCATGAGCTAACTTTGTTGTTTTTCAAGCTCTCTTTGAGATTCGAAAGAAACATCTAGCGAGACTGCATTTATGCTTTTCAATCTCGTCCGGATTAACTGAGAAAAGTAACCTCTACGGGTCTTCTTTTAAGCCCTTTTCAGACCCTCTAAACATGAAAATATTGTCGAGCGATCTTGTGGCCTTTCATGCTCATTAAATTGAAATTTGAAGTCACGTCTATCCGGCGGTAGTTTACCCCTTTTTTGGTCCGAACGGTCAACTGTACGAACAAAGGTATACTCTATGGAACTTCAGTTCTCTAGAAGAGTACTCTCAGGTATTATTTTAACCCTTTTTCGGGCCTAAGGGACTAAATTTACGAAAGAGGAACCCCCACGGAGTCCATAGTTAAGCTCTTTTCAGACTCCCTAAAATTGAAAAGATCGTCGAGTGACCTTATTCTTTCACACTCGTTAAACTGGTCCAAAAGAACATTCCTGACGTAGTCCATAGGTAATCTTTTTTCAGACTCCTTAAAAATGAAAAAATGGTCGAGTGATATTGTCCTTATCACACTCGTTAAAATGGTTTTGAATAGACGTCTTGTCGGTGCTAGTTTACCCCTTTTTCGAACCGACTAGGCTATCTTCGAAAAAGGTACCCCAATGGAGTCTCCTTTTATATTTTTTCAGAGTCTCTAAATATGAAAAACCACCGATCTTACCTTCTCTGGGCTCGTTAAACTTACATCGAAGGACGTTACCATTGTGTGTTTTGTTAACTGCGTTTGCATACCTTATACGCCGGCCTTGTAGCAGTTTGCTTCTGCGTCTTAACATCCTTGGCCCCCGTAGGATTCTTCTTGAGTATCATTATTCTGAACATCAGTCTTGTCCTTGCGCCTTGAACTTGTATGTTTGTAACACTCGTTCCTCCATTGTAACGTAACATTCCTTTATTATTTTTTCCAAAATGATTGAAAACGACAAAAAAAATAAAATATACCCCAAAAAGAGGAAGGGAAAACTATTTTCTTTATTGGCAGCATAATGAGTCACCCTTGGATAAAGCACATCTGTCCATTTGTTCGTCAAACCATGGGATGTAATACGACCTTAGGAAGTTGTTCTCGCTACATAGAGTTGTGTCTTTCTCCGTTTGGTTATTCTTCCAAACATATAGAGAGTTTGTGTTGCCTCTTGCTTCATAAACTTATGATTAATGCCATGCTTCCTAAGTCTCATCATTTGTCGTGTTGTTGTCCAAGGGAAGTTTCTACCAAGCCTGAGTCGGCCCCTCTGCAACTTGTCTCTTGTCCTCATACCCGACCATCCTGAATGTCCAATCAAGTCCTTGTTCAAAATCAATAAAGCCTTCAGTCTGATCCTCAAGATTATCTAGTCCATGACTGACGAGTCGTCGAAGACCTCTGGGTAGTGAAGTCGTACACTCATATTACGCTCCTATCTTGAGTTTTGAAGATTTTGAAGTTGTTTTTCGAGCTCTAAAGATCTCAGCTCTAGACATAAGGCCGTATCAGCTTCAAGAAGATGGATACTCTATATGTATATCTTTTTGATTTTGAGATGTAGCTCCGCTGTGTATTGTTCGCAGCTACACTTTATATAGTTATTTGACATGGATCTACAGTGTATTTGATTGGTAGCCATGATTCTATTTTATCTCAAGCATGGGTATGCTCGCCTCGGTGAGACATTTTTTATTTTGCAGATGGCACCTCCCGGTTCCTGGTCCCTGGGCTCACTTGTTTGGCACATCAGTAAAGATTGGTAACTTATTTCGGCCATCAGATTCTCTTCTGACCTCACACATTAGGGGGCATCTGTTATAACCCTATTTTTCACCATACATGTTTACCTGACATTAGGCCATCTTAGATCCCTTCTTTGCCAAAGCACTGCTGAACAACTCTTTAAAAAACCTCTTTTATAAGGGCCCACACACCCTACTCCATTACTGCATGCATGTACACACTAGCTGACCTAAAATAGCCTGCATGGACCTACAAAAGCACGAGTAAAGGAAAGTTGTCGATGGAACACACAGATTTGGGTGAGTTAACTGAAACTCTCGACCATGCATGGTTGAGGGTTCATCCAAATAACTAGGTTCTTTTAGCCTATAAAAGAAGGGTTAGGGGTCCCATTTGGAGGAGGATAATAAGAGTAAAGAAACTCTACCCAATTGCACATTCCCATTGTCCCAACCCTTTATCCATCCTTGTGCAAGAAGAGATACAAAGCAAAGAAGTTGGAGGACATTTGAAGAGGAGCCCAGGATCATGATTCGTGGAGCAGTGGTCGGTCGAGACATTGTAATTTGCTTCATTAAAGTTAAGAATAAAGAAATTTTTTTCCTGTCCCACTATATGATTTCTTCATAGTTCAGTAAATATATGTTTGAATCTCTAACCCATTAGTCTGTAGGTAAAATGCATGTGTAGTTTGTTGTTTGTTTGTATGCAGGTTAACCTTGGGAGGAGAGATACCAAAAAGCGATCAAGTGTGAAGAAGGATCGGCATCGAACATCTGGAACAAGGTATGTTGGTCTAACCATGTATTAGCTGAAAATAAATGAGGATTAAGTCTGGGATGAAGGTAGAAAGTAGGTTTCTTTTGGTCATATCTACATGCATAATATAACCCTATTTTCTAGTCCGTAGGGGGATTTCCCACCACAACAGATACCAAGGAGAATCATCTTAGATAGGGATACTACATTTCTTAATGCCTTTTGGACTACACTTTCAGAGAACATGGATACAAAGTTGAATATATATACAACATTCCATCCATAGATAGATGGGTAGAAATAAGTACTTAATAAGACTTTGGCACGACTTTTGATGGGTTACAATAAGAATAATCTAAAGACTTGGGATGAAAATATGAACTACATTCAAAAATATTAAAATTGAGAGGTCCATACTTCTATTGTTATGTCCCCTTTTGAAACTTGCTTTGGGTATTTTCCACCTTCTCCCTTGCATGTTGTTTAAGGAAAACAAGGAGGAGTGAGGGAATAAATCATAGGAAAATCATTGAAAGTAGAGAAATTTCTTGACATGATTAGGTAGACCCATTTGCAAGTACATGAGGTAATGAATAAATCATAAGAAATATACAAGGGACTACATGCTTAGTACATAAATAAGAAATCATTCAAAGGAAGAGACAAAGTTAGGTTACAGTTGAACAAGGAACTACTACAAGGTCACGATAGGAATATCATGGGTTTATGGTATGGTCCTTTTGAAGTATTGGAGAAGGTGGGTGAAAATGCCTACATATTCAGTCTTACATTTCATATGTGCATTTAATTATTAGTTAATGTGGAGAATACAAAACTCTATGATCCTTGCATGATGGATCCATAAACTAAGTAGAAATTCCTACCTACCATACATGACTTAGCACCAGAAGCTCAGGCAAATTTGGTAGAATATGCAATTTTGTAGAATAAATCCATAACTACCAGATAGGGGTAACATGAACTTTAGCAAATTGGGTTGATAGGAAAACTTAAAGGAAAGGAAAAATGGTACTCTAGGGAAAAGGTAGAGGAAACTTTTACTCACGTTATTTAGTAAAATATTTTTGGGACAAAAATCCTCCAAAAATACGGAGGTATGATCTAGATTAGATCATTAGATAATTTTTCATCTATCTTGGTACTTTATGGGTGGAAATATTGGAGGAATTGGCTTGCAAGGCCCATTTTAGTGGTAGGTCCCAGTTTATAGATTTGGGATATAGAACCTTCCCAATTTATTTTGAGGCGTCAAACAACATTTTATGAAGCCAAAAAATGTGAGCAATTTTTGTAGCCTTAGATGTTGTTCTACACATCGATATCTTTCCAACGGTGAAAAAATCATCTTAAACAAAGCTTGTATGAGGAAGTTATGCCTCTTACAAGTTGACCAACATGGTATGAGTGGATTCCATGGAATCCACTATTACTCATACATGTCAGGATAGTCATGTGTGGAAATTCAAGAAGATTCTATAAGGTTCAAATCCTTATAACTAATGGATGGTTGAGGATGAAAAAAACCTAATCCTAGATGGCTATCTAGCTATGTTAAATATTGGGCTACTAGGAAGAGAAGGGTTTCCATTCTTTAGCATTGTACTTACTCCATAGTTTAGAAAATCATTTGGGATGGATTTGAAATCATAACAGGGGAGCAATAAGATTATGTAGTAGCCATTTAGGCCACAGTGTCAAAGACAACTCCACAGTCAATTCCTCTTTCTTTATATTTGTATTTCATAACTAAAGATAAAAGATTAGAATGTAGGCATCACCTTCTAGATAGGTTTTGTTCTATATTGGGTTTCCAAGGATACATATTGTGTTCATTTTTGTGGATGGTGTGTTTTTTTTGTTGTTTTTTCATTTTCATATTCAATTAGTTTTTTTTTATAAATTTGAGCAATAAGCTAGTGCTAACAAATCTAAGATCTAAGGAAATAAACCTGCATAATAAAACATTTTTAGTACAATACAAGATTTTTTGTGAAGAAATATTCTAATGGAATATCCATGGTAGTTTATAGATCATTACTCAACTATAGAATAATAACAATACCAAAATAATGTAACCCCTTTCTTTACTAGTGGTCCAATATTTAACATACCATGATAGTCACCGAGGGTTATGGTTAGAGTTTTTTCATACCTCAACC
Organism: Picea engelmannii; assembly: GCA_009831015.1. Classification (NCBI taxonomy): domain Eukaryota; kingdom Viridiplantae; phylum Streptophyta; class Pinopsida; order Pinales; family Pinaceae; genus Picea; species Picea engelmannii. Next base: position 12,984 of record ML817215.1, on the reverse strand, counting down.
CTCGATTATTGTTATGGTTTTGGACCCTCTAGAATATTCTTGAAATTCCATTTATGACTAGCCCCACATATATGAGTATTGGGGGATGATGTGGCATACACTTGGTACCATGGTGGTAATCATGGTAGGTCAACTTCCGGGAGGCATAACCTCCACATACGAACTTTGATTGAGATCATATTTGAGCCATTGGAAATATTTCAGTGCGTAAAATAACATTGAAGGGGTGGAGCTAAGATCACAAACATTTAACCCCAAAAGGTTCCATTTCATTCCTCAAACTATATTTGGAAAACTTTCGGACCCCAAATCCCCAAATTGGCACCTTCCCTTGAAATGAGCCCTACAAGCCAATTCCTACAATTATTCCTAAGAAACTAAATAAACAATCTTGACTAGTTGAGGAGTCTTCAAAACTATCCATCAAGCAAGAAAAACTTCCTATTATTCATCATACTTGGTTTTGGTTTTAGGGCCTAAGCCATCCTTCTATTCCAACATCTTGAGTAGAAGTTAACTGATTTGAATTATCTCTTGGTTTTTTCCAAGGAGTTCCTTGGAGAGTAGAGTGATGGTTCTCTCTAGATATGTTAGGAGATTAGTGACTAGCTCTTGGAAATTCGTTAGAGTATCAAGGCTTGAGGTGATGAAGAAATGAATATACCACATCATGTCAAGCCTGGGTGTTCTCGTAAAGAGTGCACTTTTCTCTTATGTTCATGTGGAAAGTCAAAGATAGGGGGATCTTCCAATTTATTACCCTTCTACAATAGCCCAGGAATCATCATCAAACATTACTACCCAAGACTAAAAATAGAATTAGAGTGAAAGTGGGTGAAGGATAAGATCTTCTACTTGTTGTAATCCTTGAAGATAACATGGATACCTCTTGCAAAAAGGCCATTTTCTTCCTCATCTTCACTAGAGTCCTTGCTCTCCAACTCAAGAAGAGATTTTTGTTTCCTAGGGTGGTCAATAGACCTACCCAACCCATCTTGGGGGATTTTGATTTTCCTTCTCATCGAGACTTTGGGGATTCTCTAGATTTTGGGCTTTCTACAAATCTAGGTTCTCCTATATGAGAATCAGGGACACAACTATCCACTCAGGTAGGAGGGTGTGAAGGATTAGAGGTAGGAAAATTCTTGGGATAGGTGGACTCTTTAGTTAAAGGAGACGATGACAAGAGATATCTTACGTTGGCCGACTCAACAATGGAATTTCGTTGAAAAGGATATGCAATAGATATAAATGAGCAACTCTGATAATTTCATCACATTATAATTCTGCTAAATTATCGTTGAAATCAACATTCAGCATGTAGATTATTGGAGGATATTTGGAATCATCGTTAGCCATTCCTATCAGAGATGGACATCCTATGGAGAGCATGTTCTCTGATGCTCATAATTGGAACTTCAATTCCACTGTATATAACTATGTTACAATTTATGGCTCCCAAGAGGAAGTATGAAGAAGTTGTATCTGTGGCATGGCTTGTTTTAACTTTTTTCTTAGTGTTTGCACTGTATAAGTGTTGGCTATTTGTAGAGGAGGACGATGAAGAACAAAATATCCAGCCCAGCAAGGCATAAATAAATTACAACACCTTTTGGACAGTAGAGAGAAAAATTAAGTACAACAATTATTTATAAATTATTCATTAGTACATTTCATACCATGTCTTTCATTGAATTTTTCTTATTAGAATTAAGAATTTTAGTATTTTGAAAGTGGCCTGCATGAAAATATCTTTATCTGCTCTTGATTTGCATATTATTTTCATTGTTATGATTGGAAATAATGATAGAACTAACCTGTGTTATTGAGTCCTTTTAGTTCATCTATTTTTCTTCGACATAATTTAATGGACTGAAAATGATTTAAGAATAAATTAACATTCGACGAAGACATAAAAAATGAAAAATGCTTTAGAAAAAATCAAATTTGTTGCACATCTTTAAGTAGTTTGTATTATGACACAAGTTTCTACCTTTGTGGGCTTTTTATTGTGGTTGTTTTCAAGTATCCATAGTGTACCTAGTTTCTTGGCAACATTAAGGATACTTTATCCGGACTATGCCTCTTTACGTAAAGCATACTCATACTCCACCTAAAGTATACTCATACTCCGTTCCAAGCTACCAAAAAGTCACACTCCTACTCTAATGCAACTCTTGTATACTTACACAATTTCTAATAGATTAACACCTATATAAGCATACATCCATGAAACAAAGAGAACAGTGTTTTAGGACTCAAAATAAATAAATATTTTCTATAATCTCCTACAGAAATGACTGAAATTTAGTTTTGAATTTCTTTCATGATTTTCTTATACAAGGAATAAACAACAACAACATAATAACAAAAACAACATAACAAAAAAAACAACAACAACAACATAATAAAAACAACATAATGATAACATACCAACTCGTAAAATACATACCTCAACCCACAGGTTGGTTGATTGAGCCTTTGGTTCACTTGTTCTTTTGCTCGCCCAAACTACCCAACTGAATATTAACCTCCCATCCAACTAGGAACATCTCTGGCTCGCTAGCTCTAGGAATCCTTATGGTTTCCTGGCCCCGGAGCCCAAAGTTCCGAGCAACAACAGTTCCCTGTGAGAGTTCCTCAAAACAATTGTTCTCTCAATTTCCTCCTTCTTCCCGATCTTCTTCAGAAATTCTTCCTCCTTCTTCCCGATCTTCTTCAGAAATTCTTCCTCCTTCTTCCCGATCTTCTTCAGAAATTCTTCCTCCTCCTTCTTTTCCAATTTCCCTCCAAAACAAAGACCCACCTTCCAAGTCCTCCCCCTATTCCTTATCCTCCCCTCTCAAATCCCCCTCATTAATTACCAAACAACCTTATCCCCCCATTAATTTCCCAATAGCCTTATCCCACCATTAATTACTTCACCTACATTTTAATGATGAAATAATAAAAAGACTGTTTATTTTTTTTATTAATTAATTAAATTTAAATTAAGAACTATGATAAATAATTAATCAAGTTGGGTTGTTACAAACACCTCCAAAAAAAACATACATTTGGATATAGTGCGAGCGACACAAACCATGCCTAACACCATGCTAAGTCTTATTATTGCAAAATTGTTACAACATGACCACTTCTGGGTCGGCTTACAACTTGGGAAGAGTCACACAACTCGCCTCACCTCACCAATACACTCATACACAGATTCTTTACAGAAATACTCATCCATTGTAACATCTTTCACAAATTCTACAGAGCACCCCAACTGTTGATCCACCATAGACTCATTGTCCATTATTTGTTGCAAGACTTTGCATAGATCTATGGTTTTGTCTCCTAGCATGCCACTTACAGACCTATGAAAAGAGTTCCCTAGACTCAACCCAAATAAATGTCGCCCCAACTATGTCCAAAAAATCACCTCAAGGAAACACAAGTCCTCCCATGTGGAGTGACTTGACTCCTTGAGGGAGCTCTCCCCTCTTTGTCTAAGTCTTCCTTAAAATCAAAGGGTTAATATTACTCTCATTTTTCTTCAATTATTCCTTCCTCATTTGTGCACTCTTATTCTCTTATAGGTACTCCAAATGCCACCATCACAAACCATCACATCCTTTGGGTATGGCATGCCCCTTTGTGAACCATCATGCAAAAACGAATCATCATGCACCTTTGCGGACCTAGTTTCCCAAACGAGTCATCATGCCCCTTCGTGGACCTGATCTCCCAAATGAACCTAGGAACTCATCAACTATCCAATCCATTGAGACAAACACACCCCAACCATGGTGTGCTTCCCAATATCTTTGGTTCACCCCTCCTCTTGGTCACTTCATACTTGAGAAAGACCCTTGGCACGTATTCATGTCGAAGGAGCCCATTTGATCAACTAGTGAAACACATGGGTGCTAGAGAAACCCCAAGTTTCGTCTCCTTGAGGCACATAACTTAGCAATGAAATCTTACATTACATTTCCCAAAGAGTAGAGGGAATTCGGTACAAGTGGACAAACATCACCAACAATTTTCATTTCTCTGTAGCTAAGCTCTCATTTCTAGGATCATGGAAGAACTAATGCCAACTTTGAAGGTTGGAAGAGAGTCTAACTGATGTTGACCCTGAAGGTTAGAAGAGAGTTGAACTATGTTAACCCTGAAGGTTAGAAGAGATCACAAGAAGAGTTCGAGAAATTGTTGTCCATTGTGCGGGAGAGTGAAGGAAAATAAGGTGCATCGTGACATCTGGTTCGAGTCTCGTACTCTCTGATAAATTCAGTCTTTTTGTGAAGAGAATAACAATGAAAAGTTCAGGCTTGTGAAGAAAACTGTGAAATCTATCTCAGAGGCAGCATGCATTAGGTCGATATGTTAATCTTGCAAATCTTATGACATTGTTTTTAGCTTTTACTTTCAAGATGAGATTAGAGGATGCTTCTTCAATCCCTTTAGAGTCTTTAATGAATGAGGTAAATGGTTTTTTCCACCCTTCATTTTTCAGTTTAGGAGGGTTTGCATTTTGTAGATCGTTTTCCTTGATGAGAGCCGTAATTTTAGATGTATGACCAATATCAGATGCATCATGAAAAAAACCTTTAAATATAAATGTGTCGCATAAGAGAATAAGTTGTAAACAAGTGTCATACATGGTTATCCTTTAAAAACTAAGCAATGACTGGCACCAAATGAACCATTATATTCCTATCTAGATAAAACTAGGCAGTGATTGAAGTTGAGGCAGATTAGCTGATTTTATTATTGGGTTGGCGATCCCTATAAAAGTGAATTTGTAGAGTTGATACCTGAAGAACTGGCAGTGTGTCTACCCGATGGTATGCTCACCTATTTTTAAATGAAGAAGCAATAATAATCAGGACTATATGAAAATTTCTCTGCAAATACTTTGAACATACTCAATGTTAGAGATAATGCTTACAATTGTAGTAATTGTGAGTTTCTAGGTTAACTATGACTATTGTAACTGTGAGTTTCTAGGTTTACTATTTTTAGCTAATCAGATCCACTTGAGTCAGTGATCTGCATGCTATATATGTAACCTTAATTTGTTTATTAAGTAATGAAAACTGTTTGTGTTGTGTGAACTTAATTCTTCCAATCTTAATTTGGTATCAGAGCAAGGTTAGAATCTTGCTGGCATTGCTAGGTGGAGGAGGTCTGGCTGCTGCTGCGTGGAGGAGGTCCGGCTGTGTTGCTGTTGCGTAGAGTCTGCTTCGTAGAGCTGCCAACGTGAAATCGATTTCTAATTTTTTCGTCTACCTCACCGGAAATAGAAGAATCACAGAGCCATCCATGTGTCACAGCAAGCCATTACCTTGGACATACGTTGTTGCATGATCATTGCTGCAGATCGGAGGTGAGAGCTGAGATTGTTGTATGATGAAGGCTGAGGGATGCTGAAGCTGTCGCTTGTTTGACTGCTGCTCCAGATCTATCTGCAGAGAACTGTGGGCACAATTGAGTACGATTACCTCACTAAGGAGTTGTCACAGTCAGAGAAAATGGCCATCAAAAATATTTGAGCGTTTGGTATCTCGGTGTGGATAGATATGAAGGAAGAACCACCATAAACAGTCACTGCCCTACTTTTCTACTTATATATGTATGTATGGTGTGTTTAAATTTTGTTTATGTATGTTAGATATATTATATGTGTGTTAGAGAGTGTGATTTTATTTGTAATCAAATGATGAAGAACCAAATATGTAACAGAGTGACATAATTCAAGCTTGTTGTTCTTCATCTTTTTCGGAGCTATAAGAAACACATGACTGGTTGAAGTTTGTTAAAAACTGAAGATTATTGTTGTACTTCGGTGCTTCAAAGTCAAAAGTTACAGGTTACCTTGTGGGTTTTTAAGTGTGTAGAAAGGTTAGTTGTTTAACTGATTTTTGAAAACATTTCGTACTTAGATCGTTGTCCTATATAACTGTTGAAATTTGCTCTTCGGGGGAATTTCACAGATGGAAGTGTATCAATAAAATGGTTCAGTGTCGAGACTATCCTTCGGGAGGTCGAGAAGCATCAGTTTCACAAAGAGTCTCAAAGATGGTCAGAGGTGTTTTGACTTTAAATGTGTCGATGGAAAGCTCGAAGAAGAGGGAGAAGAAAGAGTGGAAGTCGTGTGATTGCAGAGTGAGTTTCAGTGCTGAGGAAGACCAGATCAGATAGACAGATGAAAGTTCTAGTGTTGTAACCTTTTGTTATGTTTTGCAATTTGTGATTGTGATATTTTTAATGTAAGCATTAAGGGAGGGTGTTAGAGATAATGCTTACACTGTAGTAACTGTGAGTTTCTAGGTTAACTATGACTGTTGTAACTGTGAGTTTCAACTATGACTGTTTAACTATGAGTTTCTAGGTTTACTATTTTTAGCTAATAAGATCCACTTGAGTCAATGATCTGCATGCTATATATGTAACCTCCATTTTTTTATTAAGTAATGAAAATTGTTTGTGTTGTGTGAACTTAATTCTTCCAATCTTAATTCTCACAAGAGTGACTAGATCCTCCGTGGTGAGTCGTTTCTCCGCAAATTTATGTTTCTGCACAGAGTGACTAGATCCTCCGTGGTCAGTCATTTCTCCTCAAATTTATGTTTTTGCACAATGACAGAGTCTAGCGATGATGGGTTATTACTAGCAATGTCCGAGGAGGATGAAACCAATCTGTCTATCCTTCCTCTGGGAGCATCCCAGTTTGGTCCCTTAGCTTCTATATTGCAATCTGGGCACATCCCAGTTTGGCCCCTTAGCTTGTATATCGCAATTACAAGCAGTGAAAAAAAAAATGTTATATTTACTAGTACCATTGCATCGCGTATTTCAATGGCCAATATATCAGCGCATGAAACAACTCCTGGGCATTCTGCTTCAAGTTTTGTCTTGATGTCCTCAATGACCTGGAATCCTCTCAATCGAATATTTGGAGGTGCACTTCTCTCAGAAAATGGGCAGTTGATCAATGTCGATTCATCGCAACCCTACAACAAGATGAAAGCAGAAAATAAGAAGCAATGGTCTTCAGTGATCAATCTGAGACTGAGTGAGAATTACGCATCCTTGAGCTGACAATCCAATTAACCTTAGCCATTTTTTTTTTTTAGTTTTGTATAGGAGAAAGGATTCTTGCAGAGTTACAGTTACATCTAGTGATGTCTCCTGCAGAGTTACAGTTACAACTAGTAAGGGATTCATACAGAGGACATGAGAAATGTAGGGTAATATTTCTGAGAAATTGAATTGTACTATATTGTAACATTTCAATTAGGGTTTTAAGGTAATATTACCGAGAACTTGAGAACTTGTACTATACTTTACTCTATTCCATTAGAGTTTGAAAAGAGGAAGATTTCCATTAGAGTGTGAAGAGAGTGGTAGGGCACTACAAATTTTATATTTACGTGTTGCACATTAGGGTTCCTAATACCCATGGAAGACGTTGTGGACTTCAATAATGTTGAGGATAAATTAGAAAGGCTAAATCTCTCGAGAGTAATACAATACTCGAAATGGGTTTGAGAGGCACTCAACGTGTATATTACAGGACCCTCCCATGGCACCTCCTCTGATGTAGAAGAGTGTGGTAGCTTATATTTTATGTAGAGTGTGCATGTATATATCCACGCAACACGCATCAATCATCATGAACATTGATTGCAACAATCTCTCGAGTGAAACAATCACAATGTACATGGCTATTTTTAAAATTTTGAATTTTTTAATAATTTGTTATGTATGAGAAATAGAGATAAAAATTTCAAACACAATTGGGTTAATTAAATCACATCAAAACCCCTCAACCAATCATAAAATTCAAATTACGAAATTGAAAATTATTAAAATTCTTTATTTTTTCCAAAATAATAAAAATAATAAATTTGTTTTTATAACTTTGCAAAATATTTTTAAAAACTCCAAAATACACGAACTAATAACATAAAGAATTTCAAACTACACCAGCTAGTAACACAAAATGCACCGATTAATGGACGGTCAACAAAGGTTGACCACAAACATAATACTAAAGTCCCTATAGCCGGAGGCAAGGACGAATAAAAGGGAGGAACAAAAATGTATGGTTGATACTTGTGATCATTGTATTATTGATCAAGCATGCCCTTCATCCTTTGTCCTTCCTAATTTCTCCTCCCGAATGGTTTATACTTTTCTTTGATTCTTTGAACATACTTTTCTTTGATTCTTTGAACATTGTCCATACTTTGAGACTAAAATGACATTTTCTAAATAAACACTATGCAATTTTTTCTTGCTCCTAGAATAAATAGCATTTTACATCCTTGAAACGACCTTTTTTTAATTGATTTCAATAACCCATTTTTTTCGTTACCATTCAAGTGCAAAAAAATATATTTTAACGCAGTTTTCACTTTCTAGATCGAGAATCGCTATGATTTTTATGAGATTAATAAGGTGGTAACAAATAACCTTCAATATCCTAATTGTATAGTGTAAACCACATATATATTTTCCTCCCAACTCAAAGAGTACTCTTCCTTAGATAAGACATTTCTAGCTATGAGTTGTTGCATCCTTAAAATCTCTTTGGAGGTTTTAGGTTTTGATGGAATAAACACCTCATTATCCAATCTCCACTTTAATAGTGTTGGATTTTCTAAAATAGATAGTTTTTTCATTGTGAATATGTCCATGTCTTCCAAATCTAGTAATACCTCCTCATCGATTTGGAAATCTTATCCAAAAAACTCCAAGAAGCTCGTCACAACAATATGGATTTCACATTTTCAATGAACCAAATTTAGTACTTTCCAATAAGGGGAAAGGAATTTATCATTTCTCTCTACAACTTTGATTTTCTTTGAGACAATTTTTGAGGAATTATAATCCTCTCTAAAATGGAAAGGGGAAGATGGAAAATATATATTTTTATGTATGATCTCTTTCTAAAGTTGAGTTGATGAAATGAAATGAAATGCTATACTAATTTTGCAGTCAATATTTATGCAAAATGTAATGTGTCATTTAGATCTTAAGGTCCATGTGCTTTCTATTTGATAAGAGGATTGAAATATTTATCCCTTCTTCCACACCAAAAACATATTTTAGAGATATTCGTGAATGGGAATGTGCAAGCTAATCATGGTCTTTAATGACACATTAGTGGAAATGTAAACATGGAAAAAAAAAATATGTTATCTTAGAAGGATTATTTTGTACAATGAAGTTAAAATATTTATCCCTTCTTCCACACCAAAAACATATTCTAGAGATATTGGTGAATGAGAATGTGCAAGTTAATTATGGTCCTTAATGACGCATTAGTGGCAATGCAAACATGGAAGAAAAACAATCTGTTATCTTGGAAGGATTATTTTGTACAATGAATTTGAAGATGGTGTAAAAATATGAACCGTAAAAAATTGAATTAGATTTCCAAATATACAACGTTTATTTATATAAATTGTGAATAACTATATAAAATTTGTTTTTTTTTCTAATAATGATATGCTATTTTTATAGCAAAATATAAGGTATATGTCTCCACTACTGCAAGTGTTGAGTACCTTAATGATGGAATTTCCTTCAAAAAACTTGTATGATTGTACAAAATCCATTTTTCTGGTGGGATGTATTTTTTCAAAATTTGTGATATTGATCTTATATTTTCTTTTAAATTATGAAAGTCAATATATCCTTGAAATTACAAGGCCTTCCATTTGTGTAGGCTACAAGAGTCTTAACATTATCAGGAAATTTTAGTTTTTTAAGACTTAGCCCTGAATGCCATTTCCTTTGTTTTTACAGTCTATTTCACCAAAACATGTCGAACGTTCCGGTGCTAGACATTATCTCCGTATGAAGCGTTGGTTTTCCTTAAAAAACTTTACATCAGTTGGCCATTATAAATAAAACACCTTATGCTATGCTTTTCTAGGCCAAAGAACATAAATTCTCACCTAAACATTCAGGAAACTAACCACAATATACAACTCTCAGTTTCTAGAATGTGATATATACAACTCTTTGGAAACTCCATTAGATCTATCGCATGTTGAGGATGATAATACTGCTCCTGTTTACTCCCTACGCAAGTACCCATGGTTTCCTCTACTCCCTCTGTTTAGTAACTATTTCTTTTGAGTCTTGAGTTCAAACACCATCCTCATGATGTGGGGTGATATCTTTTATTTCCCCTTAGTGTTTGCTAATATCTCATATAAGAATAAGGTTAAAAAATTTAATAGTGATCATCAGATCAATAACTATTATTATCTTATTTTTAACGAATATGAGAACTACAAGTAATTATATAGGCTTATTATGCAGGCTCTGGTATGGACCTCTCAACCTAAAAATTAGATCATAGACAACAACCACAAATTGTGATAATTTATCCTTGAAAGACCCATTTCCCACTATCAGAGCTCTGAAGGAGAAGAATATCATGGGGACAGTCCTGCTAGACTTGGATTTGTGAGAATTGAGGCCCGTTGTGATGAATTTGTAAGTGTTGAGCAGAGTGAGGGTTCCCCCAAGGCTGTGGTTGGTGATGTTAATACTCATTGTATTCTCCTTTCTAAATATACACTTCCACCAGGAGGCAAATATCATTCATTGCCTGCTCTGTCAAGGTGAGCTTTTTATACATAGCATTGTGTGAAGAAATTTAGTAGAAATGTCATCTAGAGACAAGAAGAAGGTTCGGTAAGGAAGTTAAATAGTAGCACCTCAATATGTTGGGAAGTTTTGATGGTTACGAGCATGATATGAATTCATGGATAAGAATTCCTTCACAGACACACAAGGAAAACTCATCATCATCGCCATTGCAATGAAAATTTCTAATGTCATTGCAAGGAGAATCGAGCTCATTCTCTATATAGTCATCTCAATATTTATCTTTTGCCTGACAGTCAACTATCGTTGACTTCCTATTACATGGTGCATTTTGTTTCATTAATTGGTGCATTTTGGTAGGTTTTTTATAATATTTCCCAAGTTTAAATAAAAGTTATTATTAACTCTATCTATTCTTTAAAACAAATTTATTTATCCATTTATCAAATTTCCATAATAAATTTAGGATTGGTTCAATAAGTTGTGATGGGACTTTATTTCCATGGTATATGCCATTTTTTTTTCTCAGTTGTCAGAGTATACAAATGATTTAAAAAATAGAACTTTTATTACTAGCTCCTTCGAGGCTATTGCAGTCAATGTCCAAGCAACTAACATGTTGCTCAGCCCATATCCACCTCCTCATGCCCAACTCCCCACCACCTCACTGCCCCAACGCACCTGTGGTTTCCATATTTGCTTTTTTCTGCTAGAGAATATGTAATTACAATGAATATCAAAGAAGAAAATGTTCGTCACCTCTAGTTATCTTGAATAAAATGTTTTATGTTATTTTTTTCCATGTAATTATGAATGAGAATATGGGAATTATAGGAAATTTACCTTGATATTTTTATTTCATACTCTCGTTTATTTCCCTAATTTTTATTTCATACTCTCGTTTATTTCCCTATTCCTCATTAAAGGAGTTACTCCCCCACCTTCTTCACTGCATCACACAATGCAACTCTCACTTCTTCATTTAAAATTATCTCCTCCACTTTCACTTACAAAATTGTAGTTCAATATGTTTTTCTAAAGACATTGGTGAAGATAGTGAGTGTGCAATGATTAGAGAGCAAAACAATGATTGGAAAGTTCCTAGTTACAGAGGAACCAATCCACATGTTGGGGATCATGGATATGAATTCACCCTGTATGCACTGGATGATTTTATAAATATTGGAAATAAGGTTGGTATTCAAAACTCGGTCTCTCATAAATTCATTCAGTATGCACCAGATGATTTTATGATATTGGAAATAGTTTTGGTATCCAAAACTCTGTCTCTCTTAATATAAATTAGATTATGTGCTTCCATCTGAGGATGCATGCTTATAGATTTCCTTTGCTTATTTTTTCTGATGTATACAAAAAAAATAGTAATTGAGGGCTTGAAAGGCCTCTAAAATATAAAACAAATTATTGCAGGTGACAAAAGATAAGTTTGTCGAGGCAATGGAAGGACGCATATTGGGAGTTCCTGAGTTGGTATGCCATTACAACAAAGAAAAATTTCCAACAGGTCACGACTCTTACATGCCCGTCGGTGCACCTGATCACAATGGACTTGGGTTTCTAGACATTACTAAGTTTCCTGAGAAAGGAAACAAGATACATCCTGTGTACAAGGAATGATGATCCAAGTTTTATACAACTATTTTATTGAATTTCATGCATCTATATCGATAGTTTAGTATAAAAGAGAGATGTGTATAAATAATAAAGCTTTAATTTTACTGTGGAATGACATTTCATATTGGTAATCATATAATTTCATAATTTATGTAACCCTTAATCATGTCACTGTGGGCTTGTATTTGTGTTATATAACCTTCTCTCATTGGTGTTATATAACCTTCTCAATCATATAGAAATACCATAAAGGGAGTATTCAAAAAGGAAAGTTAGAAAATTTTGTACACTTAATGTGTGTGTAGTTTTTATTTGTGGCACGTTACAGTTTTTAATGTTTACCAAAGAAATAGATATAAATCTACAACATTTCTTTTCCATATCACATCCTTGTTTTTCTATTCCATGTTCTTCATTATTCTACCTCCCTGCAGTGTCTGTCAAATTCATTATTGAAACAACTAGGCACATACAATTTTCTTCTAGACATAATATACATTGTAGAGTAAATATATAATTATTATTGTATCTCGTGGTAAGATGATGTTAACTGTAAATTCTTGTATATGGACGTAACATGAATTAAACTGTTAATTCTACAGATAACATGAATCTGTAAATCTGCTAACGAATTGAGCAGTGCAAAAAATTTAGAACACAAATTAGTGACTTATGACCCAATTCTTAATTCCTTTCATTTGATTTCTTCTTCTAATCTAACTTCAAAATAAT
>ML817214.1:89179-110107 GCA_009831015.1 Picea engelmannii | reverse complement strand
TCACACTCATCCCAAAATTGATGATAGTCATCCCCGTGCTCCCAATAATATGGGATGTGACTCTACACACCCACCCTCTTACAGGTATTCAATGATTGGGCTCTTCTACACTCAAGGGAAAATCAAAAGGTTCACTCAAAACATTAAAAACATGAAAAGGAATTGGGAATTAAAATCATGGGTAAAAACTCCCCTTCTAGACCCTTCCTCTCTTGTTGATTAATCATTCCCCATCTCTTTCCATGTCCCCCAACAACTAGCATCACATTTTATTTAATAAAATTAAAAAATACAATTTACATTTTACATCGCTTGGCCATAGCTACATTCATATCTGCATTAAGCATTAATTAAACTAGGAATTATAGTGGGGACATTACATTCCCCGTCCCCTACAATTATGCATTGTCCTCGGTGCACAACACTATGCTAAAATACATATACAAATTTACATCATAAGACTTAGAAAAATATGAAATCTACAATTTTTATACCCCAACAACAGTTCCAACCATAATCTCATTTTCCTCTCAACCCACTGACCCAAGGAATGTACTGCCTTCACTGCTCTCAGTCCAATGGGTTGTACCATTCTTTTATCAAGGCCCCCATCACAGGTTGGCTAGGACTTTGAGTTGTGTTTTCAGAACTTTAGTTGTGCAAAATGGAGTCTTGTATTATTATATTATGTTTTCTTCAAAATTGTCAAAAAATTGCGGGTATTCCTCCCACATGGTTTCTTCGTGCTTCCATGAAGAGTCTTCAAGACCATAACAGGTCCATTGGACCTTTACCAGGCCGATTAATTTTTTCTTGAGTACTTTGATTTTTCTGGTCCAGGATACACATTAATTCCAACTGGAAATCCCTTTCGTGTTCCACCTAGATCATAGTCCAATCAATTGCGTGGTGAGGGTCAGGTACATATTTTTTAATAAGGACACATGAAATACATGATGCACTCTCATAGATGTAAGAAATGCTAGCATGTATGCAATTGGACCTATCTTCTTTAAGATTTCAAAAGGTCCACAATATCTTGTTGCCAACTTTGGGTAGCAACCCAATCTTAGCACACTTCTTTTCGCTTTCACTTTTAAAAATACATGTTTGCCCACTTTAAAATTGTAGTGAACCAAATGCTTAAGATATCACAAAAAAACAAAAGTACACACCATGTACAAAGATGTGAGTGTGGAGCACAACTCCAATATACATAAGTTATACAAAATCTCCTTAAATAATAGGAGAACCTTCTCCAAATAACCAAATACATTTGTAGATCACCATTCACATGTCTACAATAATGAATACATGATCTCTAAATATACCTATTCACAACTACACATGAGGCCCATTTACTATTAGGTCGACCCTATTACATATATATTTACACATTACATGTACATTTATCCCCATATATGCCCCCCTTGGGGTCATATCAAATACATTTAACCCTATATATTCCCCTTTTGGGTCATAACATAGTACCCTCCTTCAAAAAGATTTGTCATCAAAGCTTTGCAATTAAAGGCTTCACATGTGATGAAACCAAGTAATATGATTTTATTATGTTCCCACTTTCTTCTTTCATTTTATGATGATCCGACCATCCAAAATCAATTATTTTTGGTCATAATCCTTGGTGGCTAGTTGTTGCATAATTTTTTCCCCTTGATTTCATGCATCATTGTTGAAGTTTCTCCAATTTGTAGTGCTTGTTGGTCTTTGATAATAGCTTGTTGAAGAGTGGTTTTGTGATGCCTTGTTCCATGAATATAGACAAGTATTCCATCTTCTTCCTTGATAATGTTGACATTGACCTTCTTTCTTCCTTAAAATATTTTTTGGTAATGAGGGTGTCGATATGGTTTCACATTTGATGGTTTTTCTTCTCTCTGCACACCCATTTCATCTATCTTCTTTTCAAAGACAATGACATCCTCGATCAAAGACTATTTTACCCGGAACAAATGTTTGAGACTAGTTCTATGGCTATTAAAAAACCCTATCTTCCACAGGGTGTATCTCTAAAAGTACAATGACCCAAAAGATGAAATTCGTACCACATATACCCTAATATGTCTTCTAAACAACCTCCAAGTTTAGATTTCTAAAGTGGTCTAGAAAAAAAAGTTATATTGAAAATTCCAAGATGACTTGCTTGAGGAAGCAAAACCCTAGGATCGATGCTTTGATACCAAATGTAGTGAACCAGTTGCTTAAGATATCATAAAAGAACAATAGTACACACCATGTACATAAATGCGAGTATGAATCACAACTCCAATATTCATAAGTTATACAATAACTCCTTAATGAATAGGAGAACCTCCTCCAAATAACCAAATATATTTGTACATCACCATTCACATGTCTACAATAATGAATACATGATCTTTATATATACCTATTCACAACTACACATGAGGCCCCTTTTACTATTAGGTCAACACTATTACATATATATTACAAATTACATGTATATTTAGCCCCATATATGTCCCCCCATGGGGTCATATCATATACATTTAACCTTATATATTCCCCCTTTGGGTCATAACAAAAATATTTGAAAATTATGTTCTTGTCTACATAACTTTTATGCTTTTCCTACGTGGGATTTACCTTAGAGAAGAAACAACCCCCATGCTTTGGATTAAAAAAATAAAAATAAAAAAATGCGAGAGATAATGTTTGAAGGAGTCGGAGCAAGATAGGTTATCACTATGTAGGATGGGAAAGAAAACGAGGTTAAGAAAGAGCTAGGTTATGTGTGAGGTAAAATCCCCTTACAATATTCTTTGTTTTGTTGCATTTATCAAGAAAGTAAACTGATGTAGAATGGGGTGTAGTGTACCTATTAGTGTATGAGTGGGCAGTCAAGAACATGAGCATTCATGGACAACGATGTGGCATAGCGAGTGATCCAAGCCTATCCGGAGCAAATGCGTTATATTTGATTGCAACGGTGTCTAATGGGGTGACAAACAAGGTTTTAACTCTGACAACTCAACTCACACGTGTGAATTTAATGATATGGGGTTGTATCGCCGAGAAAAAGGATTTTTCTTGGCAATGAATTGGTGAGGAAAAAAAATTTCCTTAGTGATGCATCGACAAAAAAATGATTGTTCTCAACGATGTATCGGTGAGGAAAAATATGTTCCTCAATAATACATCAATGGAAAAATACTTTTTCTCAAAAATGTATTGACGGAGAAAATGATTTTCTTTGTTGATGTTTAGATAGAGATTTTTTTCCAACAATGTATCAACGAGAAAAATATTTTCTCAACGACGCGCTTCATTGTGAAAAACAAATTGTGGCAAAGTGGAACGTTTTGATGCCGTAAAATATTATTTCGAGCGATGAAGTCTATATTGACACCAAGAAAGAGTTTTTCCAACGATAAACATTGTATCCAGGGGAGGCATGTGCGGGTGGGATTCTTCTTGATCATAGAAGAAATACTTTTCTTTAGTTCGCATGGGTTTCGGGGATAATGTCCATCAACTTAGTCGAAGATTATGCCCTTTATCTTGGCCTCATACTTGCAAGAGATCGAAAATTCCATAAACTCATAGTCTTGGGCGACTCAATGATCATAATCAACGTGGTCATCAACAACCATTCCTTGGAATACAATACTCTAAGGGGAATACTACAAAGAATTACAATCATAGCCAAGGACTTTTAAGTTCTTAAACTTCATCATATAAAGAGAAGCCTAAATCCCACAATCGATATCAAAGCAAAGGTGGCTTCTAGGTAGTCACAAGGGGAGTTAACTTTAAATGATGAGACGGGTATACTCCCCATCCCTTAAACACAAAGCCATGACACGTTTTGTCAACAACTAGAGTGCCTTAGTACCTTTGGGAATTATCAAATGTGTGAAGGGAAATCATAATAGTGCATGGAGTTATGAGACTTGTGTGATGTCCTCTCGAAGTCTGCGCGATTCAATGTTCGAATTCAGGCTCGATATGACAAATTTTCTCTCAGTTTCATAGCTTAATCCAGGTTCAACAAGTTTGGCCGTCTCTATTTCTCTGAAAGGTTGTATACAATTGATTCCTCGTCCCCATCTACATGTTACATTGGGCATCTTAGGGAAAGGAAACCATATGCAGGGGGGGGTTGTTTGGAGCCTCTTTTCGTTTCCCTCAACAATTTATCACGACATTCCTATGGAACTCTTAACGAGCGACCTCTGGAACAATAGAAACCATGAAGCACAATTCTTCAACATCTTATGGCTAAACTCCAAGAGTTGGAAAGAATGTTGGTTGGACTTGTTAATCGAATGGAAGAAAGGTTCAATTTCTTTGAAACAAGACTATCCTCTCTAGCATGAAGAGTGGATGAGATGGAGGTTTTTGTTCAACAAATACGTGACCCTGGGCCAGCACAAGCCTCAACATCAAACTATGTTAATCTTGGAAGAAACCCTCTGAATGATGGTGATGATGAAAAAACCAAGGAATCTCCAATAGAGGAACAACGCCAATGGACACTGAAGAAGAACCTCCAAACCCTCTACATAACTCTGAAATGCAGGACACAACTTCTAATATGTCTTGAATGTTTTTCAAAGTTTGGCGGTGCCTTGGGCAATTTTGTAAAGATGTTTAAAGTATAGAAAATCTAAAAAACAACCCAACAAGAATGCTAAGTATTGTAGTCATTTTGATATATATATATATATATATATATATATATATATATATATATTATTATTATTATTATTATTATTTTACAGTGAAAAAACAACTATATGCCTGCTATGTAATCCTTTTTGACGTTGTAGCTTCTGCACAACCCCTTTAATATAAATCTTAGTTTAGTTTGTGTTTTGAAAAAATAAATTGTATCGGTGCCCAGAAAAATTTATGCCAATGATAAACACTGTATAATTGGAGATGAGGATTTTAGAAGAAAAATCCTTTGAAGGGTGGTTTAGTTGAGGGAAATGACAGTCTGGAACTGGTAGCTTTAGGAAAACCTGCAACAAGACATAATGGCCCAGACTTAGTTAAAATAGACCATGAAAAGTTGAAAGAAAGGAAGGAGGGGCCCTGGGATAACTTCAACTTGAAGAGGAATGAAATTTAGAGGAATAATAGAAAAAAGGGGAGGGGTTGTTGCTATAACAAAAATTGGTGACAACATGGGTAGAGCCATGAATATATGCACCATATATGGTCAAGATAAATACCTCAAGAAGCCATAGAAAACTTTACCTCAAGAAGCACCAGAGTCAAGTCTTAGTAGGTCCCACTGAACATAGAGTTTGAGACAAGATGAATGAGAGTTCATACATGGTTTGGGTGGATTCCTACTTCAATTTCAAAGGTATTATATACAATTCATTTCCTTGGACTTAGTCCTTCCCAAGAGGTGAGTGCAATCTCACAAAGTATTTATACGCCAAGAATGTTAGAAGTTCCGACCAATTATTACATTTTCCTGGTGTTGCTCCACTGTCAAAGAGAATCAATAGCCCCAACAAAGTAACCTCGACATCATAGGCCTTGTTTTGTTTCCAATCAACATCCATAGCCCCCAACATAGATACATGCATGTCCCACATGATCCGAAATGCCTTTCCCAAGACTTTACCTTTAAACATGTTTTCCTCTTTTCTCGTGTTTATCATTAGCGGGGTGTGGATGGAGGATTTCAATCTTCCTTTAAAGGCATGCAAGATGATATATGTTTGTGATAATTGTTTATATACACCTATTTTATAGATGAACTACTTCATTGTGTAGAA
This sequence comes from Picea engelmannii, assembly GCA_009831015.1. Classification (NCBI taxonomy): domain Eukaryota; kingdom Viridiplantae; phylum Streptophyta; class Pinopsida; order Pinales; family Pinaceae; genus Picea; species Picea engelmannii. The sequence goes on along the minus strand of ML817214.1, from coordinate 104,327 downwards.
TTCCTCGGATACTCCATATGCTTCCTAGTCCAAACATTAGCCTTTAATTGAGTGTGAGTGAGCCTTTCAAAGTAGCTAGTTATCTGTCTATGACTAGATCTGAAATGTTTATGCTTGTCCACTACTTGAGTAGTGTTCCTTTACAGAGTTCGAGCCTTGAATACTGGGTTGAGGAAACCAATAACACATAAAGAACTAATGTCTTGTCTCTAGGTTGGGAGGAGATTTCCATGATCTCGAGCTGTTATGTGCCATATCATTGAAAGAATAGCATGTTAGCAACAATAATTTATTTTCGAAGGAAAACTGTTCAGGGAAATCTGGAGGAAATGGTCTTCTTGAGGAGTTAAAACTAAGCATATAAAAAGGAATGACTCAAATCAAACCAACAAAATTACAACGAAAACAAAACAAGGTAGAATGGAATGAGAAGGTTAAGCAAAGCTAGAAAAGTAGAAATCTGAAACAAAAAAACAATTATTTAAGTACAAGTAAGCTATCCAAGGATAACCAACTGAAGTTTTTTTTTTGTACTTTTCCATTTACAGGAAGGAGGTCTACCTCTCCCTCAAGATTTTGCAGTCTATTCGTGCCTAAGTCTAGTTTTTCCTTGACCAAATAAGGACCAAGCCCCAGTTGTTGGAATTTGGAATGATTCCCTTTGTCTTTGTCTGGCTTATCCCATTTTAGAACCAAATATCCCACCTAGAAATCCTTGTCTTTGAAAGACTTCTTATCAAACAATATTTTGATATTTTGTTGACGGGAAACAATATTTTTCTTTGCGTTCCCTCTTTCCTCCTCTAATTTATGTAAAGTGTCAACTCTCCTTTGGATAACTGAGCAATTCCGCCCTTGTGATTTATGGGACAATTGAAGGGAAGGCAAGGAAACATTTGGGAAAGGATGGCTTATTTTACATAAACAAGGAAATAAGGGGATGTCTCTATGGCAACTTTAAGTGTCATTCTATCTTACCAAAGAGCATTTAGTAAAGCATTGTACCAATTCCTATGTTGGTCAACTACAATTTGCTTCAAGCTATGGATTAAATTTTATTGGTGGATTCAACCACAACATTTCTCTAGGGGTAATAGTTAGTTGTGTATCTCAAAATAATTCCTTTGTCTAAAGAAAACTCAATTAACTTCAAGGAAGACAAGTATGTAGCGTAATAAAAAACAAGAGTAGTGAGCACTCCAAACTTGGTAATCAGACGTTGCTCTAGAAAGTTGATCACTACTTCCTCATTTACTTATTTCAATGGTACTTCTTTAGTCCATCGCGTGAAGTAATCAGTATAGGTTAGGATGCACTTGTGTTGTTTCAAGGAATGAGGATTGATCTCTCCGATGATATCTAGTCCCCATTGTTCAAATGATTCTTCTCACATGTTGTAGAGGGACAACATCGTTCTTTTCACATACAACAAACTTCTTGCAGACTTTGTAACTCCTAGCATATGCATGTGTGTCCTTGAAGACTGTCACCCAATAGTAACCTACTCCCATAATTTTATGAGTTGTAGTTTCCGCAACAAAATTTCCTCATGTTGGTTCATCATGTAGTTTTGAGAGACCCTTGTCGGCATCTTGCTTTTCAAGGCATCGAAGGAGTACATTATCATAGTTTCTTCTAAACAGGATGCCATTGACTAGTTGATAGTGTGCAAACTTGAGCCTCAAGGATCTCTTTCACTTGGAGTTCAAGTGATTGTGAGTGGTTCCATGCTGTAAGTATTGCTTGAGATCATTATACTAAGAGTCATCAAGTGTTGGCACATAAAGAATCTCATGCACGTACAATGATAGCTCATTCTCCTATCCTTCCTCGTGTTGACTTTTATATTCCAATGATTTGTTTGCTAGCTTACATGGACATTGGCCTCTGATAATCTTAGCATGTTTGAATTCAAGGTCATATTCCTACACAGTTGTCATCCAATTCCCTTTGCACTCTCTCTGTTCTTTGCGCACAAACAATGACCTCATCACTGGTTTGGGTACTATCACTTTGATGTGGTTATTTAGTATGTAGGGCCTAAATTATTTGATGGCTTTGTGGATAGCCAAATCTTATTTGTCCACCATTATAAAATTCAATTCAACCCCTTGTAGACCAGTGCTCGTGAATGAAATAGGACGTTCATTCCCTTGCTCATCTTTTTGGGTGAGCACTCCTACAAGGGAATGCTTTGAAGCAAATGTGTACAACAAAAATTATATGGAAAAATATGGGCTTTGTAGCGTTGGGTTTATTGCTATAGCACCTTTGGCTTTGTCAAATGATTCCTTCTCAATAGATGTCCATTTGAAATGAACATCTTTTTTTATCATTTGTTGGGGGGTTTGGTTATTTTTGCAAACTCTGATACAAATATTCTCACGAGATTTATTTTCCCAAAGAATGATTGCATGGACCTTTTGCGATTCGACAAAGCAATTAATATGATGGCTTTCATTCTTTCAGGATCCACATAAACCTCGTCTTTTGAGATGACATGCCCTAGTAATTTTCCTTCTGAAACAACAAAGATGCTCTTCTTAAGATTCATAGATATACCATACTTTTTGCATCTTTCAAAAATATGTTCAGGTGTTGTTGGTGGTTTGATATTTTTTTAGAATAGATTGTCATGTCATCAATATAGACCACTACGCTTTGACCAATTAAACCTTTGATGGCTATGTCCATGGCATGCTAGAAAGTTGCTCCTCCATTTATTAAACCAAAAGGCATTCGATGGTAAGCAAAGGTTCCCCACTTTGCATAGAAAGTGGTTTTCAATTGATTTGATTCAGCTATGGGAACTTGATTGTAGTATGAGAACCCATCTAATAAAAAGAACATCTATGGGAACTTGATTTGATTCAATTTTTGTTCCATGGGTGGAACATGGTAGTTATCTTTGTGAGATGCATGGTTTAGATTCTGTAAATCCACATGAAGTTCGATGTCCCATGAATTATTTATGAAAGGTAGTAGATTGGACATCCATGTTGAATGACGTACTTTGAATATGATTCAAGAATCTAAGAGCTTCTTCGACAAATTTTGAATGAGGGGCTCTAATGTGGGATGCATCTTTCTCGTTTTCTATTGGAAATGTTTTACATCTTCCTTGATAGGTATGATGTGTTGAATAATATGTGTATTATATGTTTTATATATTTATATGTCCATGCAAAGACATCCTCATATCTCTTGAAAAGATTAGTGAAGTTGTATCTTTCATCCTCTATGCAACATGTTCTCGGATTAATAAATTTGGGATTTTTAGGGGTTCCTAGATTGACCAATCTGTGTATTATAGTAGAGTTGTGTGTTTTAGATTTGACTATTGTTTTGAATGTTGACTGTAAGTCAAACAACTTCGCCAAAGTTAGAAATGATCCAAGAGGATATCAATGGCCACCCACCTTGTCCAACTGGCTCAAAACAGTTTTTTGGAAACTTACTATTTTTAGCAGTTTTTCGGTTCCTGAACTTCCGGGGCCATTTTGAGGTCCTAATCATCGTTTTTTCGTGATCAGACACCTCATGAAATTTGGAGGCTCTTATTGAGACCCCTATATGAATCTCCTCATCAATACCTTTCCAACGAGCTATCGTTCTCCTTAAACGCATATTGTATGCAAAAGTTACGACCATGGGAAGTTGATGTACTAACTTACCCCAATGGGGCTCCCATGAATTTTGACACTTCATCTCCTAGGGTTAGGTTTTTGGATGTCTAGGGTTTTTTCATTCATGTTTATTGTAAAAAGGCCTTTAGATATTCATTGTACTCATCTTCTTGAGAATGAGCATAGCCGTCACATCTCTTCTCAAAGATAAGCTGCCACCATTCTAGCTAGCTTGTTTTCAGTTTGCGATTTACAGTTTTCAACATATTTCTTATTTAATAGAAACCAAGTTTTATTGTATCTCTGTTATTTTTCACTGTGTCTCTGTGCTAATATTATAAATCTATGGTTTCATTTCATTCTGCTCATAAATCTAGATCAATGGTATCATAGCGGTCTGCTCCTTATCGTTTTTTTAATGCATGTCCCCGACGTGGTCATGGTATAAGGAGTTGGGTCTCGAGCTTGTTTCTCTTGAGGAAAACTACTCTCACACGCCCAAGAAACCGTCCATGGTAGGTGAAAAGAAAGAAAACAAGACAAGAGATCCTTTCCAAATGTTGCTCGAGGAAGCTCTTGAGCGACAGAGGAACGAGATGATGGACAACTTTGCACAAATCCTTTGACGACTGCCGACAAGCGACACATCCACCTCAAGCGGAAGCACCACCCCCTTCAAGGTACATATCAAATTTGATATTCCTATATTTGTGGGTCAAATAGATGTTGATATCGTAGATAAATGGTTAAACCTTCTAGAAGGATATTTTTCTATCCACAACTTTTCCGATAGAAAAAAGATTACGTCTGCGCTCCTCAAGGTCGTCCCCCATGTCAAATATTGGTGGGAGACTTTTTGTAAGTAAAAGGAAATAGAGGGATCCACATTATTTGTAGTTTCACCCACTTGGGGTTCCTTTGGGGATATTATCAAAGAACAATACTACCCTGATGGAAGTTATGACGACTTGTATACAAGATGGACCACACTGTGGTAGGAAAGAGACCAAACAATGCAAGAGTTCACTAATGTCTTCAATACCTTGCGCACCAAGCTAGGTATCAAAGATTCTAAGCGACATATGGTGCTCAAGTACCGCGATGGTATATATAGATACATCCAAACAGAAATGGAGTTTTTAGACATCTCATCCTTGGGCGCAGCCTATCGATGTGCCATCAAAATCGAGCAGAAGTTGAAACAAAAGTCACAACAGTTTGGGTCTAGGAATTCCTCACAATAGAAGTAGGGAAAGGGAAGGCCCAAGCCGTAGAACAAAGGAGAGATAAAATATGGGAACCTCGGGACAACTAGTCCAAGCCACGAGCAAAGAAGGACAATGGGAAGATGAAGAAATATACCAGGAAGTGGGGCGACTTCCATAAGAGCCCCTGGCATAAAACTATTGATTGTCACTCAAAGCAATCATTGGTGGTTGAGGTAAAAGCCTCTGAATCAGATGTGGGTTTTGACTATGAGTCAGAACTAGAAAAGGGGAGACGGATCATTGATACAGAACCTAGTGCCACTGTTTCTACCACCAAGATCCAACCCGGTGAACCTTATGATCCAAAGGAAGGCGAGCGCCTATTTCATTCACAGATGTGGGTAAAAGGCACTCCGCTACACTTCATCGTTGATAGCAGTATCCAGAGGAACCTCATCTCAGCATAGTTCGTTAAGCGGTTATCCCTGCCGACAACGTCGCACCCACAACCCTACACCATCGGATGGCTCTGTCAAGGAAGATATCTTCGGATCAACCAACAATGTTGCATGTCGTACGACATCATGCCATTCAAAGATCAAGTATTGTGTGTTGTTTCTCCCTTTGAAGTTTGTGATTTTCTTTTGGACCAACCTTATTTATGGAAATGTCATGTTGTATATGATTCTAGGCCTCACAGTGTTATTATTAATTTGAATGGGAAATTGTACAGGATACGTGAGGCAGTCCCACCTAGTGTTATTTCCTTGATCTCTACCAAGAAATGTAGGAAAGTCATTTCTCAAACCGAGAAGTTTGTCTTCTTCATGATTCACTCTCAGAGTGAGTGAAAGGTTGCAGCCACATCCATGGCCTTTGCGACCGACCTCTACACGCAGCAGAAGTAAGTGGATAAGATCTTGGAAGAATACAAATACAACCTTCTCATCACCTACTAGGGTACCTCTGCATTTTCAAGTCAAGCATCCCATCGATTTGACCCCCAATGCACCGCTACCCAATGAGCTAGGCTATCATCATTCTCTGCTATAAAATGAGGAGATCAAGCGTCATATCGAAGATCTGCTCCACAAGGGGTGCATCCGACCTAGCTCATCACCATGTGGAAGCCCAATCGTGTTGGTGAAGATGGCCTATCATAGTGATACACTATCAGATGTCATCCGTAGGTACTCTACTTACAACAAAGAAATGTACTCCATTGTGCAATCTTGTCGCCAATAAAGGCATTACATTCTCGAGAAGGAGACGATCATCCACGTTGATCATAAGTTGTTACAGTTCATGCAGACACAAGGCAAATTGCAGAATGACTACAATCAAAAGTGGTCCACATATTTGCAGCAGTTCCACCTCAACATCAAGTATAAAACAAGAAGTACCAAGCGAGTCGTTGATTGCCTCAGTCAATATCCAGTCACGACACTCACCACAATTCTCTATTCTTGTGGCCACAAGACCTACATATGGCCCCACCTCTATGAGACAGATCCTGACTTCGCCAACACCTACCAGATATTGGGCACAAACACAACTGTCACCAATTTCCATCTTCATGACGGGTTGTTGTGCCATCTGGGCCATCTATGCATTCCATCAAGCGAGTAAGTGAAGTTGATTTGGGAGGCCCACTACAGTCGGGTGGTGGGACACTTCGGAGTGGAAAAGATAGTGGCAGTGTTGCAACAAAATTTCTACTGGCCGAAACTTCGATAAGATGTAAACAAGCATATATGGTCGTGCATTGCCTGCACTATTGCAAAACCGACCATTAATAAACAAGGCATGTACACTCATTTGCCTACTCCTGACAGGCCCTAGGAATCCATCCTGATGGACTACATGTCGGGATTTCCATCCACCAAGTAGGGAGATGACTGTGTTTTTATGGTTGTTGATCGCTTTTCCAAGATGGCAATTCTGATCGCCCGCAAGAAGAGCATCACAGCGGAGGCCATGGCCAAGCTCTTCTTTGAATGAGTCTGGCTGCACTTTGGGATCCCACAAACCATTATCTCAGATCGGGATAATCAGTTCCTCAACACATTATGGTCGAGCCTCTGGTCACTGCTAGACACCAAGCTCACCGAGCCCACTGCCTTCCACCCCCAGACGGATGGCCAAACATAGGTCGTCAACCGGATGATCGTGCACATATTACGCATGTAAAATTCCAAGCACCCCCGCACATGGGATGAGAGTCTTCCCTATGTTCAACACAACTACAACAGATCCATACATAGCTCAACCGGCCATGACCCCTTTCAACTGGGGTTGGGATTTCAACCATTGGGTCTCATGGATGTTGCACTACCCCTTGCGGCCACCCAGGTAGACTCGTCGAATGCTCCAACTAGAGCTGACAAAGCCACCCGATTCATTGAGATAATCCAACACATCTGCCAATAGGTTCAAGAGATTTTATAGAAGTCCAATGCCAAGTACAAGCAACGCCATGATCAACAATGGGTGCCACACCAGTTTCAGGTGGGAGACAAAGTTTGGTTGCACTTGTAGAAAGAACACCTTACAGGGCCTCACTAGAAGGTTCGTCCACTCCATTATGTACCCTACACTATCACCAAGTCTATGGGTGACTATGCTTTTGAGCTCAACCTTCCCCCGTTCCTTGGCTTGCACTTAATATTCAATGTGGACCTCCTTCGGCCTTATTTTCCACCATTATTGGACACCTCAGAGATAACATAACAATTGAAACCAAAAGAGATCAACCATGAATGCATGGAAAAGACATCCATTGATAATATCATGGACACACAAGTCAAGGGCACTCACCAGCAGAGGATCCAACTCTATATGGTTATCAAAGCAGGGTAGTTCCTGCACCAGGGCAAGTGGCTCACCCGGGGCCAAATTCAGCAGAAATTTCCTCATATGATGGGGAAACTCAATGCAATGGATACCATTGCTTCCTAAGGGGGGAGCATTGATCCATAAGGATCTTGGTGGCCACCCACCTTGTCCAACTGGCTCAAAACAATTTGTTGGCAATTTACTATTTTTAGCAATTTTGGGTTCTTGAACTTCCTGGACCATTTTGAGGGCCTAAACGACATTTTTTCTCGATAAGGAACCTCAACTATAACGAAAATCTTTGATTGGTCCCCCTAAATTAATCTCCTCATCAATACCTTTGCAACGAGCTATCGTGTGCCCTAAACGGAGATCGTATGCAAAAGTTACGACACCAAGAAGTTGATGTACTAACTTACCCCAACGGGGCCCACGTGACTTTTGGCGCTTCATCTCCTAGGGTTAGGTTTTTGGATGTATAGGGTTTTTTCATTCATGTTTATCGTAAAAAGGCCTTCAGAGCCTCATTGTACTCATCTTCTTGCGAATGAGCGTAGCCGTCACATCTCTTCTCAGAGATAAGCTGCCACCATTCTAGCAAGCTTGTTTTCAGTCTGCATTTTACAGTTTTCAACATATTTCTCATTTAATAGAAAGCAAGTTTTACTATATCTTTGTTATTGTTCACTATGTCTCTGTGTTAATATTATAAATCCATGGTTTCTTTTCATTCTGCTCATAAATCCGGATCAAGCACATTTTTGGGGACAAAATCAGTCATGGCATCATTTTCTTCATTTTTGCATTGTCGAATCTCATGTTCATGTTTCTCATCATTAATGAAAACATCTTTGAAAGTATCTGCATTAGTGAGAAAATATAATATATGTGAGTCATCATTGAACACTCTCGAGTTTGTAATATTGTCTGGTACAAATGGCTTGAAAATAAGTTCAACCATAAATCCATTATTCAATGAAGTGAATCTAGATGTTGGATTGCCTAACGTATCAACAACAACATTTTGAGAATGAGGAATGGGAGTGATATTAAATGCATCAAACTAATTTCTTAATCTCTATACCTCTTGTTTGTATCCTCTAAGACGGGGTGCCATACAATGTATAGCATTCTTTACCTATCTAACAATTATTTCAAAATCACCAAAAACTTCTAAACATCTTACCTTGAGGTCTATGGATTTCTTCAAACCTTGGACCAATGCTTCGTATTCAGCCATGTTGTTGGTGCATTCAAATTCTAAACAATAGGAAATCATTATTTTGCATGTCTTCGGGTCAATTAAAACACATCTTGCCCCATCTCCCTCTTGTGACCTAGAGCCATAAAAAAAACAAAGTCCAAATGTTAGTATCTAAAACTAAATTAGTGGAACTATTGCTAGTTATTTATACTATATTACAATCATTTCATCATTCCGAGTGCAGTGAAGGAGTTTGGATTGTTTTTCTGGATTCAATGATGATGGATGAGCTACGTAACACCCATGGACAGTTTCTAAAAAACAATTTCCCAATATTGAATGAACGAAGTTGATAGGTTCATTCTGACCTTCGAGTTCTATTAAAGTATGCTTCATATGGGCTTCGTTGTCCACCTTTATTTGATTTGTCGTGCCTTTGTATGGTAGCCACAAAGGAGACCGATTTGTTGCAAAGTAACCCTGTAGATTTTGAGACAAATCCCTTGTCAATAATAAATCATAAGCTTCTGGGATGTCCACAACCACAATGTCAATTACCTGACATACTCTAGGATCTAAAACTAATTTAATCATGAAATCTTTTAGTTCAACCATAACATTGGCATCATATATATCCAACTGAATGATTTGAAAAGTACACTTTGTAGGTACAACATTAATCTTTTTGCAGACAAAATAAGGCATGACAATAGAAGAGGTGCCTAGATCAACCAAACAACTGTGCACGTTAAAATTGAAGATTTCAAAGTTTAAGAGGAAAGGAGGAGTCTAAGATTTAGAATGTGTCCCTGTGTTGGTTGAGTTAATGGTGGAATTTAACACAACTATGTCCTCTTCTTTGGTTTTTGTTGTCTTTTGTTGAGAGGAAAGAGATTTGAACGCGTACATGATTAAATATCTTTGCTAAGGGAGGGTGTAGATGTCATACATAGATATGTTTGCCTTGGTCTTTTTAATATCTTCTATGACATTATATTCCATTGGTTGTACAACTGAAATTTACATAGTTTTGCTTCACTGATAAGTGCTTGGCATAGTATTGGGTTGAGATGTGTAGTTCCATTTCTAAGTTATAGCAGGGGGTGTGACTTTCCTAGGAGCATAAATTTATTTGGCAGGCAAAGTGGTGTGAGATATAGGTCCTTTACTTCTCATATTGTAACTTTTGGGGGCAATCTCCATGGCTTGTGAATTTCCTAATGATACTTCCCCAATTGTCTCTCAATCATAATCTAGGGACCAATCCTAAAGAAAAAGAGCAAATTCTTGAGTGTTATCTCCCTCCTCGATAACTTCTTTAGCCTCTGCTTGTCGAGGTTGGTTACCAAGGAGTGATTCTTGTTCTATAAATTGATTAATGACCAGTGTCATGGAATTTATCCATTGAGGACAAGTTTTCTTATAATGATTCATTTGATGATATGAGTAGAAAGTATCCATCCCAAACTCATCTAGGTTTGGATTAAGATTTGAAGCTTCAGGTGGTTTGGGTTGGTTATTTGTTTTCTAGTGGAAAGGTCAAAAAGGATTATGATGTGAGGACCCTTCACCGACATTCATTTTCAAATCAACTACAATGGATAATTTCTTGACTAGTTTAAGAACATTATCCAAATCAATTGGCTCCTTCTCTCTGGGCTTGGTCAACAACAAGGGTTTCTTGTCGGTTGTTTTGTTATCTTCTACCCCGGGGTTACCACCAAGAGACAATGTTTCCTTTTCTACATCCTCGGTTTCCTTGTAATTTTTTGCTAAATTCAACTTGCCATTCCTCTTAACAAACATGGAAATAGAAGGGTGCAGAGCATAACTATAGTATTCTACAACCAATGCTTTCACACATTGTGCATCGATGGGAAGTTTATTGAGAATTGTCGTGAATCACTGGTTAAAATCTTTAATTTTTTCTTTCTTCTCCATTTTAATGGCAATTAATTTTCCGAGTAGAGCTGCAGGGGTTTTCTCTTCCCAAAATTTGTTTAGGAAAGCTCTCTTGAAAGCATACCAACTCGTAATGGATCCAACAAGAAAATCATGATACCATGTCGATGCTTTGTTCTCAAAGGTGTATGGAAAAAATTCTGCAAACTATATCTTCATATTCAACATTCATTAGTTTGACAATAAGGTAGTAATTCTTAACATGGTATTCTAGGGTGCATGACTTGTCAAGATCAAATATGGGTAAAATCCTCTCTGAGCGTTTAGGTAAACCATGTAGGGGTCCTGGCAAGTTTAAAGCCCTCTGAGACATCCATGCACAAACACGATTTTGGTTACCAGCCATATTGTAATTTTCTCTGGTGTTCTTGTCATATTTAGATTCACAATTAGAGGAAGATTGAGGTGAACCTAAAGGAGTTAGAGATATTTGATGTAAAGGATGGGGAATTTTGTGCGAGGAAAACTCAACTAGGTCTTCAACAAAGTTAACAACGATGTTTAACGAGGTTATAGGTCTGCAAGTAGCTCATCGTTTGGGTAGTAAATTTGCTATGAGAAACAAACCAATTTGTTTTGCTAATGAATGAGTGATACATCGAGTCGAAGGTTCTGGACTTCTAGATATAGGACTCTCAAGCATAGGGGATTTCCAACTTAGGGATATCACCCTCAGTAGGAAAGAGATGGTATTGTAGTTCACTGGTGGTATTATTGGAAGTTGGTCCATGTGAAGGCCGATGGTTTTTTCCAGGCATATAACTTCAAGCTCTCCTTCTAGCGCCAAAAATCTATTGACGTGGGCAAAATGCCCTTCAACGGATATGGGTACTCTCGGTATGAAATCCCAATTGGACTTCACACGATTTGGGATAAGAGTCCCATCAATATTTTGGCATTGTTGCAATTACTGGTATGGGTGGTTTTGGTATGAAGAATTGCAAAGGATACAAACATGAATTGAAATAAATGTTAAAATAAGTTTAATTTACCCTATCATAGCCAAGAGCAAACTATCAAAAGAATGAACAGACACTAAAAATCGCTAATTCTTGAATACAATATGAAATAGATAGTTGCCAAAGAGAGAAAAGTATTAGTAATATATGAACAAATACATGCACATCATAGCATGTAAGAATGACTCATTCAAATCTATATATTCGACATCTCATAACTATGATATTGGAAAAGAAATGCATTGCAAAGATACAACATTCATACAAGAAATAGTCTATGAAATGAGCTGCAACCTCACAACATTCACAATGATCATGAAGTAGCTGGAAATAGTTCACAACCAAAAGCTCCATAAACACCAGACTTCCTTCTCCTCCAAAATGGCATTGAGGGATTCTTGCTCTTCATATTTCAAAAATAATTCCAAAAATTACAAAATGTAAGAGCCCCTTCAAAATGGGTGCTCTCTTTTATATATAGTCGAGTTTGTAATTGTTTCTTGGGGCTTCTTGAATTCCCCAATAACAGTTACAACTCTTAGTTATCTCTGTTTTGTTCCTTTCCTACTTTACAATTCATGATACATCTCATCATTGTTCCCTGTCTTTGTTAAGATGCCCACGGTTCATGATAAGTGGAGATCAACATCACCCTAGTGAACAACATGCTTTCTAGAGTGACTTCATAGACTGTTGACTTTTGGAATAGAGTCTTAATATCCCTTTTTAGCATGATCCAGAAAGAGTGAATTAAATTATGATCATTTGAAGGTACTACTAAATGTTCCCTCGTTATGGTGCTTGTCACTCTTTGAGGAATCCCTACAACTAGTTCTCTTGAATGTATGGCTTCTTCCAACTCCATTTGAATTTGGTCATTTGGCCTTGGTTTGCCTATATCACCAATTTTGGGCAAGTTGGATTTGGTTGCAAGTCTAATGTTGTTGTGTGTAACCTTTTGCTTATTTTCATGAAGTTTTTAAAATCCCTTTCCAATATCTCCCTAGTTCTTTGGAAGTTTGTGAGAGTTGAATAGTTTAACTGGATTTCTCCACTAGTCGTCATTGGGAAGCTTGCAGGAGCATCAAGGTTCTACTCTGCCCATTTCTTCATTTCATACATGGCCATTATTTTCTTGATGATTTCAATATTCTTTGTTTTAGCTCTGTCCAGTAGTGAGGTTGTCTGAGCATTTTTTTTTTGAATTCCTGCACGTCAATATATAATTGCTTAGCCAAGTCTTGGAACTCCTTCCTAGATTCACTAGCACATATCCTAAGTTTAATGATGTTGGTCCTATAACCTTTGTAGAATTTACTTCTTCTTCTAGGCTCTTGATCTTATCTTTTTAGTCTTTGAGCTCTTGGACCATGTTCTTGAGGTTTTGTTCATAGGCTTGCATGAATGCTACACCTGCTAAAGTGATAGTCAGAGGATTCTCTTTGATGTCTTCAATTACAACTATCTTTGCAGTGATTAAAAGTGGGGAAATTCCATAAACGAGTAATCTCTGTGTGCTCTATTGAATGATCTTGCTATAATATTTGTCAAATACGAAGGAACTCATACTTGCCACTTTCTTGGATTTGTAGGGTGTGAATCCTCCTAGTCTCAATTCCCCTAGAGGGAGGTGGCCTCCGGTCAGGGGTATGTTGGAAGAGGCTTATGGATTATCAATGTCCATTGGGTTGGTGTATCATGCCTCTTTTTGGGCCTTCTTGTCTTTTTCCTCTTTTCTTTTCCTTTCCCCACCTTCTATTTTTAGTTTCTCTTCTCTTTTTAACTTCTCTTCTTGCTCTTTTAGAATCCTTTTTTTCCATTTCTTCCTCCTTTTTTCTTTTCTTCTTTTCCTTTGATGTTGTTGGTGCTTTAGCCTCCTTTTTATTCCTCTTCGTCTGCCTTTGCTTTATCTTCTTCTCCTTCTTGTTTCTTATTGCTTTCCTCTTCGACTCTTGTTGCTTCTTGTTGTTGCAATTTGCTTCTATGTTGAGAGTTGCACCTCATCCTAAAGATTACTTCATTGTAGTTTATGATTCTCCTATGAATTTATTCATCCTTCCAAGTCTTAGATTTATAATTCCATATGTACTTGCAGACTTGACAATGTTTGTTGATGAATTTCAGGAGATCATGTCTTTGGAATTTTTCCTCCCCAAACTGGAATGTGGCTAGGGTGTCAATCTCTACCTGTGTTTGTTTAAAGTCTCTAAAGCAATATGAACCTAGCTATAATGGAAAGGGTAGCCAGGTTAATTTCTTATCTCTGGTGAGAACTACACCTACTTCATTCACTAGTGTCTGGTATGCCTCTTTTTGCAAAACAAGTTTATTAGGGACAAATTTAGGAAGCAAATGAGGAGCTTTGTGTAGAATCAGATCCTGTCACTGAGAGGGGGNTCAATTTTTCATTTATTAATGCCAACAGAATTTTGACACAGTATTTTATCGTGGAACCCAAATGGGAAAAACACAAATTATTTTCTATTAACTGTAAAATTTGTTTTACATGTTACATAGAAGGAAGATGTACTTCCTCTTTGATCAACACCAACTAATCAAGATGCACCCACACCCTGTTTTACCAGCACCAACTGGTAGGAGGCTACGACCCCCTTGTTTAGCCAGCTACAACTGATAAGGAAGCACCAACTCCCTCTGCAGGCACCAACCTCCCCTTGCACCACCCAACCACCCTTAATACATAGGTATTTGTATTTCTTCTTGGACTCTTATTCAACTATTGATCTTCTGACTTGAACTGCAGAGATACTTTCTTCTCACCACTTTTTCTCGTTTATATAATCTTCAAACTGGTGTGAAATTTAAAACAACGTGTTCCTTTATTTGAACCATTGTACATTTTCATTTAAATGATAATCTAAACTTTAATTAATATCATTTTTCTTTTTATTCTTTATTCATATTTTCATGATTTATTCTCTTTTAATCATGATTTTGTATCAGTTCATTTTTGTCATAAATTGATCATAGTCATGGATCAATTTAATCCTTTATACTCGATGCCTAATCTCTGGTATATTTATAGAGACCAGATTAGTGAAGGCACTTCCTTCAAACCATCACACAAGACTGTGTGTTACATAACCACGGGCTTTACCAATTATAGCGACATGTTATAATTTTCTTTTAATATTCTTATAGCATATGACCAACAGCATAGAACCACAGGCTTAGCAATTTTGGTAACACATTACAATCTGCAATGTCAAACCTCTTTACCATATGACCAATGGCGGTGACCTCATGGTCTGGAATTGGACGCGCAAGTGTTGGACGAGGGAGATCAAGGAGCTTAGATCAACGGTTGAGGTTGGATTCTGGACCCCCCTTGCC